>ML014301.1:0-35067 GCA_003615045.1 Caulochytrium protostelioides | reverse complement strand
GGAGAGCGCCGCCACCGGCCGCCGGCCGCCGGCCGCCGCCGCCGTCGCCGCCGCCGCCGCCGCCGTGGGGAGAGCGTCGCCACGTCGCCTTACGGGCGGACGCGCCATTCGGAGGGTATCGCGGCGGGCGGCGCCTCCCTTCCCATGCTGGCTCGCGGGGCGTCAGCGCGGCGAGGCGAGGCGAGGCGAGGCGGCATACGCCGGCGTCGTCGTCGTCGTCGTCTGGCGGGAGGCGGAGCCGGTCATGACGTGACGTGGAGGTGGACTCAACCACAACGGGTCGAGGACAAATGCAGGGCAGCGGGATGCATGGGAGCCACGTCGTGATATCGCGACGTGCCAGGCCACACGCCCGATTCGTCCCGTGTGCGGTGTTGCGCTTGTCTCGTCGATGCATGTATCGCCCTCACGCTGTACGACATTATCCTTCCTTGCTCGCCATCTCGACCGCTCTTTTTCGCTCCTTGCTCCTTTTGCTGTTGGACACTCCGTTGACTCGCTGCTTGTCGCCGCTTGCTTGTACGCGCCTTCTTTTTTATACCGTTCTCCCGGCTTTCAACCCGCGTGCGCTTGACGCTCCCATGTCTGACTTTGGTGCTATCCAGAACCTCCAGGCGTACGACCCTTTCGCCGACGTTGACGCCCTTGACCCGTCGGGGACTGGTCCGGACGTTGCCGACCTCGGCGGCCCGGGCGGCAGCACGGCCCTCCACATCCGTATCCAGCAGCGCTCGGGCCGCAAGACGGTCACCACGCTCACGGGCCTGCCCGCCACCTTCGATCCGACCCGCATCCTGAAGGCCTTTAAGAAGGACTTTGCCTGCAACGGCAACGTCGTCAAGGACGAGGTCCTTGGTGAAGTCATCCAGGTCCAGGGCGACCAGCGCGCCAAGATCGCCAAGGCCCTTAAGGACTGGGGCATCGCCCAGACCAGCGACATCAAGATTCACGGTTTCTAATCCGACCGTGCGTGTCCTGCTCGTGCCAGGGACCGTCGCCATGCGACGCGTCTTGCTGTGCCTTGCCATGCCTGCCTTCATGCTCTGACGGCATCGTGGATGGTGGAGAAAGCGTCACGCACGTGGCGTTGGATCGTGTCCTGGCGCGCCTGTGAAGCGGAGGATCGGTCGTTGAACTAAACACGTAACGGCCATGCCCTCTCGGACGTTTCCTCTTCGTGCGTCAACGCTTCTCTTTTCTCCTGGTTTTTTTCCATCCTTGCTGCTCTCGCCGCTGCCGCTGCGGCGACGTCCCTCGTGGCAGAGACAGTATGGCGTGCTGGGTGGTGTCGCGACGACCACCTGGGACGCGGTTCCGGGCCCGATCGAGCTTTTTTCTGGGCGTCGAGGCCACGTCGGGGTCTCGGCCCCACAGCGTCACCGCCATGGTTCCGGCATTGCATGTCTCTCTTCTAAGCATATTCAACATACTTACAAGTAACAGACATGGTCGCGATCTCGCTCTCACGGCGATGGGAGGGGACGGGAGGAGATGGCCGTATGACGCCATGATAGGATTGTACGGGCTACGGGGGTTCAGGTTTTCGTGTTTCATAGTGACCACGCGTGGGATCAGCGATGTCACGGGTCGGTCGAGCGCGACCCCTCGCCTCCCCATCGCGAGCGCAACCGGATCGCAACATCCGCCGGCACCCTCCGCCACGATCGCGATCGTTGCTTCTTTGATGTCGTCGTCGGTGTCACGACACCACTGCCGCAGGACGACCTGCAGCGGTGCTGCAGGCCCGCGCGGGCGCAGACCGTCATTGCGGGTCCGAAACGCGAATCGACCTGGCAGACGAGAAGAACATCAAATGAAAAATGAAAATGAAAAACAAAGCATCATGCAAAGAAGAGAAGGGGTATCTACGGAGAGGGGACACAGAGAGAGACAGGACGCGTCCTGCCATGGCGACCGAATCGTGCGATCGACGAGCCAAGATCGGGACTTGCGCGAGCTGGCGTTCCCAGGAAACCCAGGAAACCCCTTCGAGAAGGGACGAAAGGCCGCCCATGTCTTGGATGGTTTGATGGTCCCAATCCTGGATGGGACCGGCCGGGCGGGCCTCGTCGCCAGCCTCGTCATTGGCCAGCATCGCTGCAGCGGGGTCACGACGGCGGCGGCTGCGTGGCGAAATGCGGCGGGAGCGGCGCGCGCACGCCCGTGACGAGGTACCGCACGCGGGCGATGGCCGGGCACAGTGCGTAGTGCATGCGCTGCGCGCCCGCATACTTAGGCAGCAGCATCCAGAACAGGAACAGCGTCTTGATGACATAGTAAAACGGGATGCGCTCGGTGAGCCGCGCGGGCGTGAGCGCGGCCTCGAGGGTGTTCCACAACGCCCACGCCGAGAAGTAGGTGACCCACGCGCCGAGCGACGCGGTGTCGCTGCGCTGCGCGGCGGCGAGAGCGCGGAAGGTCGGGTAGCCCCAGCCGAGCAGGGACACGGTGAACGCGGCGCCGAGATCGAAAAAGAGCGAAATCGTGACGAGGACGTAGGCTGCCAGCGTAAAATAAACTTTGGGCACGCCCGTGCGGCGCTCCACGGCGCACAGGGTGCGATACCGCCGCAGGTAGTGGTCGAACCCGGAGAGGTAAGCGTCGACGTGGTCGCGCATGGTCGATGCTGACGCCATGATGGCACGAAAGGAGCGGTAATGGCGGAGACAGCTGAGGGCCAGCAGCAAGATGAGGACCATGCAGCGGCGATCGGGCTTCTGCGAGAAGGGAGCCGGCGGGATCGTGGCGGAGAGCGGAGGGCACAGCAGCGTATGCAGGGTACGCCGGGTCGGCAGGGGCTGCTGGGGCCGCCCTCACAGCTCCCGCTCAGAACATGTACACCATGACGGTGGCGAAGGTGTCGAGGCGACCACCACTCTTCCCCGGCGACGAGCTCGCCTCCTAGCTGATGCTCATCGCCCATCGTCTCCTTTGCACCCGAGAATGCGGATCGTGGCGGGGACCCCGATTCGCCGATGCGCAATGACGAGCGTGACCGCCGTCCCCAGCATCTGCCTGCGCCATGCTGCATGCGCCACCGTCGGAGTTATCGCTCCAGCGACGACCGGCATACCCGGCGCCTTGTCGGCCTCGTTGGCCGCGCTGCAGGCGGCCTTGTGGCATGCGGCCTCGCGGGGGTCGTGAGGCGTGGCCATGCGGTCGTCGTGGTGGCGACGCATGGGACCCTGCGCGCCTGGGTCGCAGCGCGTGGCACGGAGCGCGGCGGCGCCCTCTTGACCGTTGGCGTTGGTCCGACGGCTTCCCCATGGCGACAGGCGTCGCGCCGGGATGTCGTCCCATTCGGGGGTTCACCCCGCCAGCTCTGCGCCAGCGCTTGGACTTTCATCTTTCGTCTTGCGCGCAGCGGGTCACTTTCGTGTACTTTTTCTTACTTTCACGGTGGCCTGCTGCAACAGTATGAAACGCGACACGATAAAAACGCGATTGCAACATCCGAGTTATCGGATTTCAGGGTCAGAACCCCTAACGATGTCCTTAACTCCCATCGTCCGAACAACACTCATACTCCGTCCACTCGCAAACCCGGCACTCCACTCCCAAACATTGCTAAACCCACTCCGACCCCTCCAAGCAAGACGACTGAGATGGCGGACCACCAGCCACAGGAAGCTTCGGTCGAGACTTTCGACTCGTCGGAGTTAACATATGTTCAGGAGTCTCCGGACTATGTCCGTCGGATGACCATTGAGAAAGAGTTCTTTCAACACTTTTTGACATGTGATCTTGTATGCATTCGTAAGGCGGTCGCGAGATTGCCGAAGGGCCACCCTCTCGACCTCAGTGGCCCGTTGGAATCGCTCGTGGACATGTTCGGGCGAAACGGCGTCGTGGCGGCGCTGGACTGGGATCAATCCTGGACCGGGTTTTGGCACTGCCTCCGGACCCAGGTGCCCGAGGGCCATGACCTGATGAGATGTGTCCTTGAAGCGATCCGGCGATCGCAAGTGACGAATCGTTGCCGCGTGTTCGCCCTCGCGTACCTCCGTAGCCTCGTGGAGGCCAACTGGCCAGACCATCCGTCGTTTGGGGCCGGCCGGCGTCAGCTGGAGTATCGGCACCGCAAGCATTATAGCCTCAGCGTCAACGCGAGTGAAGAACACGCCAGCCAGATCACAGCGATGGCGGAATGGATAGACATGGCCAGCCGAATTCCATGCCTTCTGGTCTCCTACCGCCATATCCGTGTCTTTGAGCGGCCCGCGTATCGTTTCGATTATGCCAACCGTGGGACGTAGCTCCGTTCCGTGTCACGTGGCGTTCTTACTTTCATTTCAGCGAAAATGCTGCACTTGGCTACGTGGCTGCTTCACTTTGGGCTCGGCGCCCTCAGGCGCTGCTGTCGCAGACAGGACTCGCCCACGATCCCATTTTGGGCAGGCGAGCAAGGCCCCTACGAAAATAGCCAAGCATACGGAGATGTCCGACGACCGTGTCGCAGCAGGTCGCGTTGCTGTATGTAGCGATGCCCGAGGTCCGTGCGTCACGCCGCAGCCAACCTGCGAACAGGTGGCGCAGCATGCCATGTGGCCCGGACAAACGGGTGGCTCAGCTGCGGTGGTTGTTTCCCGACGCGACCGTCGGCGTCGCGCCACGTCGCGCAGATCACTATCCCAACTCGGCCGCGACATGGCACGTGACACCTGCGATTGCTGTTGGCGATGCCGCCGGTCGGCCCGTCGCCCCACGCGAACCCATTTTGGCTTGCTGGCGCATAGGTGGCGTCCGTGGGGGGTGGGGGTCATCGACGGCATCGTGATGCGGCGGCTGCTGAATTTCCACGGGCTCGGAGGTCGTCTGATGCATGTGTTGCCCCGCTTGAACGCATACGGCGCATGTCTAAGTGTCTTGCAGACCCGCGATCTCGGTTGAAGCGAAACGCAGGGGCGGTTGCATGCGATTCGTGTCGGGTGACCCGTGGCTTCTCGACGCCAGGGCGCTTTACAGCCCGCGTCGATGGCGCGTGACTGAAGATCGTCTATGCCCTTGGCCCTGGGCCGGCGATGCGCGACTGAATACGCTTGATCCTTCATGTGTTTCAGGCGCATCGCGCATCGCGTTCAGCGGGTCCATCCTCCGCGATGAAGAGAAGTTCATCGATGCGACGATGCGACGATGTCGCCTACCGTGTTGCAGGGGTCTACCATCAGAATGCGATCGCGTGTCGATGACGCCACACGGTATGATGATACTGGACATTCGCATCGCATGGCATGGCATGGCATGGCTGGGCGCCCCAGCGTCCACCTCGACTTTCACTTGCTGGAACGGCTCTCCGGTCGGACAGGCCCTGGCATGGGTTTGGGTTGAGGAGTGACGCCTTTTTTTTCTTTAAGAAATGCATTCCATTCAATTCCCATCTGAGACCGATGGGATGGCCAGCGCGGACCTTCATAACTGTCTCTGACGATCTACGATCGGCACTGGTCGATGCGACGGCGGCTCCTCTGCAGGCCGAGATATGATTGGCCTTGGAGCCACGACCACCACCACGACTCGAAGAAAGGAAGGAAGAGAAGCGGGGCTGCTGGGGAGAGAGCGAGGATGGATGGAGGAGGGCGTCCGCGGGCTGGGCGGCGACCCTTCGGCTCCCTCGCTGTTCCCCCGTCTCTTCCTTTTTGCCCTTGACTTGCGGCGCGCCGGTTTATCCACGTGCCACCCGATGAACCACACCGGACACAGAACGGCACGATGGATGGCACCTACGTGCAGCGACATTCGGCTTGCTTGACAAGAATAAGCGCTCTCTGATACTGTGTGATGTGTGCTTGTCGAGCCCGCCTCGTTTCTTGACCACGCCCCATCCAGACCTTGGCTTGCTCCCCCCTCCGGCGCCGACCAGCACGTGACAAATCTCTAAAACAAAATCCACTTCTCGGTGACCGCCAACGCGCTCTCGCCGCTTTGTTCAGCCGCGTCGTGCCTCTTCGCGTCGACGAAAGCCCTTCGACGCCGTCTCCGCGCGCGTGTGCGTCCCGAACGACCGACGTGCTCGCTGGCCTTCCTGGCACCCATCGACCTGCCCTCCACCCAACCGGATCCATAGGACACCACTGAGGCAACGCTGAAGGTCTGCGACGGTGCCTCCCCTTCGAGACCGCGTCGCGCGCGTTATTCGAATCTACCTCTTCCCTTTCTCGACCATCGCTTCCCCGCTCCCCGTGCGCCACGCGCCACTGCAGCCGCCACCATGGGTCAGACTTTGTCCGAGCCCATCGTCCTCAAGGACAGCTCCGCCGGCGTGGATCAGCGCCTCATGTATGGCGCAAGCGCCATGCAGGGCTGGCGTGTGAGTAAGTGCATGACCGTCGCTGCGATACGATGAAGCGATCGCGCTTCTTTGGGAGATCCCGTGGCTACGATGGCGACCTAAGCGATGATGGCTTCCCATCGCGATAATCAGCATCCTGTGACTCACGCATTCTTTTTTATACGTTGATCGTCGCTGATCCTACGCGATTCGCGTGTAGCTATGGAGGATGCGCACACGACCATCATGAATCTCGAAGAGGAGCTGCCTTTCGGGACGAACACGGGCGCAGGCCGCCGCGTGGAGCCTGGCCACGCCTTCTTCGCGGTCTATGACGGCCACGGTGGGTCCCGCGTGGCGCAGTACAGCGGCAAGAACCTGCACCGCGTGCTTGTGAAACACCCCCTGTTTGTGGCCCATGAGTATGAAAAAGCGATTCGCGCGGTGTTTCTGCAGATGGACCAGAACCTCCGGGAGGACCCGGAGTACAAGGAAGAGGCCTCGGGGTGCACGGCCGTGATGGTGCTCCTGACGCCGGACAACGAGCTGTACTGCGGCAACGCCGGCGACTCCCGCGGCGTGCTCTCGCGCGCTGGCACCGCCGTCCCGCTCAGCTACGACCACAAGCCGACGAACCCCAAGGAGACGGAACGCATCCACAACGCCGGCGGCTTCGTCGAGTACGGGCGCGTCAACGGCAACCTCGCGCTGTCGCGCGCGATGGGCGATTTCGAGTTCAAGAACAACGCCCGGCTCCCGCCCGAAGAGCAGACGGTGACCGCGGCGCCCGACGTGACGCGCACGCAGCTCACCTTCCCGGACGACGAGTTTATTATCCTCGCGTGTGACGGCATTTGGGACTGCATGACGAGCCAGGCCGCCGTCGAGTGGGTCTCGCTGATGATCGCCAACGGCGCGGAGCTCCACGCGATCTGCGAGACGATGATGAACGGCTGCGTTGCGCCGCTCAACTACTCCGTCGGCGCCATCGGCAGCGACAACATGACCATCGTCATCATCGCGCTGCTCAACGGCCGCTCCGAGCAGGTCTGGCGCGAAAGCGTCAAGGCCCGCGTCACCGCGAACGGGCTGTCCGTGCAAGCCCAGCTCGATGCGTTCTTTGTCCGCAACCCGTCGCATCGCCCCAAACCCATGTACCTCGCCTCCAACGGCCGGATGGGCCGCGACGGCGACGACGGCGACGACGCCGCCGACGCCGCCCACGAGGCCAGGAATCACGGCGGCCAGGGCGCCGCCGCCAGCGAGTCCGTGCCCTCCCCGATGCCCATGCGCATAGCCTATGCCGCCGACGAGCACCCGCCTGCTGTCAGCGAAGACCCTTAGAGCGGCGGTTCTCTCCCTTGGTTTCCCTCGCTTCCGCAGCAGTAGCCGCAGGCGTGCCGTCACGAGCGACCTCAGGGCGTGGCGGGATGGTACGTGACAGAGGCACGTGGCAGCGGTGTGTCGGCGAGCTTGGCGAGCTCGGGATGCGAGAGGTGAGCCCGTGCTTCTGCTACATCGACGCGGATCGTTGACGCAGCGTAGATCAGCGGCATTGACCCTGCCGTTCATCGTCGTCGGTTGGAAGATTGGTGACGCGTTAAATGATGATTGCGGCTGGTGTGTCGCGTGCCGATCTCGCTGACCCTTGACGGGCGGTGCTTTCAACCACGCCTATTCCTCCTCGGCCCGCGTTCTGCAGCGTTCCTTCGATGTCATCCTTTGTTCTCTATTTCCATTTTATTTGGCCCCTATGCCCTTTTCTTGTTCCTGCGGATGCCTTAAATGCCCTGCGTGACGATCATCCGGCAGATCTGACGGATGAGATCTTTCTCTTCTCTCTCTCTCTCTCTCTATCTCTCTCTATCTCTCTCTGTCTAACTCTCTTTTCTTTGCCTTTTTTTCTTCACGTCACACATCACATACACAGACAAATGCGTCGATTTTCTATTCTTTTGAGTCATGCGGAGATTCGCGGGATCGGGCTCGCCGCGCTTCGTGCACGGCGTTTGATGGGGTTGGAACCAGAGAGGGGGCATCAGAAAGGCGGACCACCGTGCTCACCGGACGCGCCCCGACCACGGTCGAGCGATCTATCTCTGTTATCATGCTTCGATGGATCCGAATCATCGACCGTTGTCGCGAGACGGCGCATCGTTATTGCTCCAGCGGAGGAAACGCGTTGGTCTGAGAGAGCACGGCCATGCGGTGGTCGTGGGCTAGGTAGCCCTTCATCCACCCGCGGGCGATGAGCAAGGAGAGTGCACACTCGATGCTGGCCAGCTGCTCCGCCGACGGCGGGGCATCCAGCGCAGTCTCGACGTCCGCGGCGTCCGCGGCCGCCGGCGCCATCAGCAGCTCCGCCAGCACGTCGCGTGCCGGCGTCGTCGCCGTCGCAGCGGCCGCCGTCAGCTGCGCGCTCACGCGCCACGCGAGCACGACCGCCGCATATGGCAGCCGATTGGCTTTTCCGCGCAGCTCCCATACGAGGGCGACGAGCCGCCGGACGACGACGAGCTCGACGCGCTCCATCGCGAGAAAGGCGCCTGCGGCCATGAGGGCGCGCGCGTGCTGCGCCAGCGCGGCGCGGAACGCATACACGTCGCCGGTCGCCAGCGTCCGCGCGAACGGCGCGTAGACGCTCTGCGGTGCCCACGCGCCGATCTCCGTGTCGGTGAGGTCTGCGGGGCCGCGGGCGTGCTTGCGCGGTACCGTGCCGGTGCCGTCGACGCCGTCCGCGCCGCCGGCCGTGAGCGCCGAGAGCGGCATCGTCATGTAGGCGAGCAGCCGCGGTGTCGGGGCGACGCCGCGGGCGAGGCGCAGCGGGATCAGGTAGCCGAGGACGGCGCGGCGGTGGGCGACGCAGACGGGCGGGAGGCGCCGCCAGACCCACATCAGCTCGCGCATCGCGTCACCCTCGCTCTCCTCGCAGAAGTGCACGAGGCCCAGGTAGTAGTGGAAGGCGGCCTGGTCGGGCAGCGGGTAGGCGTCGAGGGCGGGCAGGTCGGGCGCGCGCAGGCTCCGCAGCACGGCGCGGCAGAGGGCGAGCTGGCCCAGCGCGAGGTAGACGCGGAGCAGACGGCTCATGACGCCGTAGGCGCCCCATTTGCGGCTGGTGGCGAGCGCGCCGAAGCGGTCGGTGACGCAGAGGCTGAACGCGCGGTTGAGGGCGCGCGCGGCGTCCTCGCGGTACGACGCCGTGGCGGCCTCCTCGCCGGCAGCGTGCGCCGCCGCGTCGGCCGCCGTCGCCGCTGCGATCTGGATCCCGTGCACGCGGTACAGCACCGGCAGCGCCCACCGCTCGAGCGACGTGAACACGGCGTGGAACGCCTGCACCAGCTGTGCCGCGCGCTGCGCCGCCGTCGCGGCGGCGGCGAGCGACCGCGCGTTAGTGGGCCGTGAAGCGGTGGCGGCGTCGGCGCTCACGAGCGGGATCAGCCGCTGGAGCACGGGCGTCCACCCGGCCGGCACGCCCTGCGCCGCCGCCGTCTGAGCGATGAGCGCGTCGACGGCAGCCAGCTGCTCGGCCGTCGCGCTGTCCGGCGGCGCGGCGCCGGCATCGCGCGGGACCCCGGCTGCCTCGCGCCAGCACGCGGCGGCGACGGCGCGCGTGTCGGGCGCCGCGGGGTCCAGCAGGCGCGCGAGGACATCACCGCGGCGTCGGCGGACGGCGTCGGCGATGTGGTGGCACCACGCCTGGGGGGTCCGTGCCGCGCCACCGGCATGACGGTTCCCACCGGCCATCCGTCGGTCAGCAACCCGGCCGCGAGTGGGAAATAGTGATCAAGGTCGGGTGATCAGGGCAAGTCGATCCAGAGCGCGGCGGCGGCGGCGGCGGCGGCAGCGGCGGCGGCGGCGGCGACAAGAAGCGGCAGGGATCGCTGGGCAGCGTTGGAGGATGAGCGAAGGAGCTGGCCGACCGCGTGGTATTTGCCGCTCGACGGGCCTCGGCGCGCCGCGACGGCGTCAGGACGACTTGGCCGGCATCCTGGCCGCTTTAGTGATCCTGGGCGTCGCCTTCGTCGTCTTGATGGAAGGCCCGTCGTTCGGCGCTTCATGCGGGGCTGCCCACGCCGCATCGCCTATCGGGCCCGCCGGTCCCGCCTCCGCCCCCTTCCCGCTGCCATGTGCAGGGTCCGCTTGCCTCGTTGCCTGCGGCAAGCGGTCTCAAGACCATTCCCCCCTCAAACCCATGAGTATAAAGCCAAGACCCGACTGGATTCATTAGGCAGAGCTGCTTGGCCCCCCGTATCGCCCAGCAGGCTGTGGTATGACGTAGCAAAATATGAGATATCACAGGTTGTGGAGGGCCGCATAGGAGCCCTTGATGACGCCGACGCGCGGGTAGCGCTTGGTGAAGAAGGCGAGCCACTGGTCGAGCACCTTCATCTGCTCCGCATCCAGGCTCGAAAAGTCAGCGACACACTCCTCCGGCTTGAGCGAGCTCTTGCCGAGCGCCATGGACGGGTCCTTGCCGGCAAACACGTGGTACGAGCCGCCGGGCGCGTAGCTCTTGCGGTTGCCCGAGAGATCAAACACAATGCCTTTGATGGCAATGTAGATGGGCTTCTCGGGATCGCTGCCGTCGAACGGCAGCAGCTCGTCGGCCTCAAACACGCGGGGCGGGCTGAAGCGTGGCGATCACCCCCGTGGCGATCATACCACAGAACACACAAAACAGAAAGGAGTGGACAGCGCAGGATGAGCAGGCATGTCGGTCTCGCATCAGGCTCACAGTAGGGCCGTTGGTCGCGCTGGTATCCTTCGACAAGCGAGATCACCAGGGATATCACTCGCGACTGCAGCGTGGGGAGGTGGGGGCGCGAGCAGCAACGTTACCTCGTCGCCACGGGCGGCGCAGCCGCATCGGTCACGGCTGTCGCCATCGTGCTGTGGCCGGAGGCCGTGTTGGCAGAATCGCACGGGGTCTGCATCCTCGAAACGGAGTGGAGCAGGCGCCAATCGATAGGGGTGCGGGAACGATGTTCGTCAAGCGATGCATCGAGTCAGGTCACCGCGGCGCATCCACCTCCGGCACGCCGGCCGGAGCGCCGCCGTCCAGCCAGCCGTGCGCGATCATGTCGCATGATACGCGCGTGTGCTCGGTAGAGTCACAAGACAAGGATCTTTGGCCATTGTCCCGTGGTTGTGCATCGCGCAAGACCCTGGCCGGTCGGTGCATCTCGTCCCGTCGTCTCCATCGCCCATCGCCTGCCAGGTGGCCCCGCGCGAGGTTGGGCTCGAGGGCTCCCCCGCTCGGCCTCCTCGCCTGGGTCGCACAACCTTCGCAATGTGGCGCAGCGCCCCTGGTGGGCGGCTAAAAAGCAACCCTCCCGTCCAACCACGAGATCTCACCACGCGGGGTCAGGACAAACAATAAGTTAAGTATCGGTGATTGGATCCGGCGGTTCAGAACTTGACGCGCTTCGGTCCGACCGGCTTGGCCTGCCGCTTGGCCGCCGCAGCGGCCTGGCGCTCAGCCGCCTGCTCGCGCAACGCGCCAAAGAGATCGTCCTCCTCGGGGTTCGCGTTGGCCGTCACGACGCCGATCACGGTCTTGCCCACGTCGACCTTGTCGGGGCGGCAGTCGCGCGCCAGGTGCTGCGTAGAGGCGCAGTAGCGGCACCCGCCGCCGTTCGGGTATAAGCCCCGCGGGTTCTTGGGACACTTCGACGCGAGGTGCCCGCGCAGCCCGCAGACAAAGCACTCCGCATACGGGTACGGGTTGTTCTGGTCGGTCGGCTTCTTGCACTGGTGCACCGAGTGGGCGAGCGACCCGCACTTGTAGCACATGGCGCCCGTCGGCTTGGCGATCAGGCTGCCGACGGCGTCGGCGGCGTCGGCCTCGCGCGCCGCCTGCGTCTTAGGGCAGTCCGCGATGCCGTGGCCCGTGCCGCGGCACTGGAAGCACGTCATGGCCGCCCGCCGCTCCTCCCGCCGCGCCTCGCGGCGTGCGTCCGTCCGGTCCTCGAACCGGGGACGCTTGCCGCCCGCGTCGGCAGCCTCGCGTGCCGCGTCGGCGGCGGTCGCTGCGGCCGTCGCAGGCGCGTTCATCGGCTCCTGGCGGCTCGGGTGCACCGAGCCGCTGGACGCCGCCGGCTTCGCGGCACGAAGGGCGCCATCCGCGGCGCCATCGGCCTCGACGGCTGGCTTGCCCTTTTTGAAGCGGTGACGCTTCTTTTTGCCATCCGCGGGCGCGGACGTATCGGCGGCGGTCGGCGCGGCAGCGTCGGTCTTCCGCGGCGCGGCGTCCGTCTCGGGCGCTTCCGTCACTGCGGTCTTGGGCGCCGCGGCTACCTGCGCCGGGGCCGGCGTCGGGGAAGCGGCCGGTGTCCCGGAGGCTGCCGGCGAGGCCGTGACGCTGATAGTCGTGGTATCGGCGGCGGTGCCGCCCTTGGTGGGCGGCAAGATAGGCCGCGGCACGAATGGCGTGGCTTCCAGCGGCTGCCGGGGTGCCTTCACCATACGGGTCACGCGGGTCATGGCGGCAAGGGCTCGCTCGGTCGGGGCTGAGGGAAAGGATCCGGAACGCGCAGGAGGGTCGATCGACGCTATCGATTGGAGACGGATGCTTCGGATCGCTGCGAGGCCGATGCCGATGGCACGCAAAGCTAACGACAGGAAGAGCGTCCGAGGCAGAGACCGCCGATCACGCAGTATGAGTTGCGGGGTCGCTGTTCCGACGACGGTTCTTGTCAGTAGCGAGAGGCGCGGCCGTTTCGTCCCTTCGCGGGCGTCGGTGATCCCCGCCATCCCCGGCCAAGGCCCGCCACCAAAGTCCGACTCACTCAGCCCCGGCCCCCGGTCGGGACCGGGCCCGTGGCGTCGGAGCTCTGGCCTCCTCGCTCGTGGCGTCCGCCACCGCCATGGAGCCGCAAACCCCAACTCTACCACGATCCCGCGCCTGCGACAGCCATGCGATCGAGCGTCGACACGTGATAAGGTATGCTGGGCACAGCTCATCAAGGGTCCTGATGACGCAGCGCATTATGGTGCTTTCTACACGATGGAACATGGCGCCCCGCTCTCTATAGGAGAAGCAGCGCCAAGCACAACAAGGAACTCTGCGCTGCGGTGGAGCTTGTCTGCAGGTTATCGAAGCAGGTTTGGTCGTTCTCGTTGTCGACCGTCGTGATGTGACGATCACGCGACATCGTCGCTCCATCGCCCCATGCCGACATCGCACCAAAGCTACGTGACCGACCTGTGATAGCGAGGCCATACAGCAACGCGATACCCCTATGATTCGTGGGGGTATCGGACAGCACCTGGATCACCTGGAGGGTGCTCATCGTTCCATCATGGCCGCATCTCCACTGTCTCGCCTGTGGCGCGCGACGGCAGGTCGGCGCCGGCGTTCTCCACGGGCCTGCCGTCGTTCGGTCCCTCTCGGGGCCGCAGGGGCCCGCCGCCGCCGCCGCCGCCGCCGCCGCCGCCGCCACGGCTGACCATCGCCCGCCGTGGCGCTGGCGCCCAGTCGAGCGAGACGCGGGGACCTTGACCCCTGCCGAGTACCGCGGAGCGGCATCGACCCGTTGCAGCGCCATCGCGTATCGGCTGCTGCTGCCGCTGCCGCTGCCGCTGCCGCTGCTGCTGCTGCTGCTGCTGCTGATGCCGACGTGCCACGAGGACGTCGGCTCGGTCGATGGCCACCTTCGGCGTTCTTCATCGTTCGCAGAAGCGCGTCGGCGATGCAGGCCGTCCCGCTGTGCCGAGACGTCCAGGTCCGACGGCGGCCACGCACGTCCGTACCGTCACGTCGCGCACATCACAAGGAGCTCACGACTCGGTGATACCCGCTTCCCTTAACTCCCCGACCGTGGCCCGGGTCGTCCTTGACCGTCCCTGCGTCCACCACCTCCTCCTCCCATCGCCTCTCCGGCGGTCTTTCATCCTTTCATCTTTATACTCCCCACCCGCCGCCAGTCTCCGCAGCTCGGGCCTGCCTACCGCTGCTACTGCTGCTGCTGCTGCCCGCCATGTCCGGCCAGGATGACCGTGCCGTGTACAGCCGCGGCGACTACTACCAGGGCTCCGGCTACGGCTACGCGAGTCAGTATGGCGACGTCTACAAGCGCGGCCGCTCGCCGTCCCCGGACGACGGCCATGACCGCGTCACCAAGATGCCGCGCCACGCAACGCTGCCGGCCAGCGGCGACTACTACGCCCCGTCCTACCACACCGCCAACGACGGCATCGTCAACTACCGCGGCACCGGCGTGAGCGGTGGGCCCGGCAGCGCGGGCATTGCCCACCGTGGCGGCAGCTACTATACGCCCGCGGGCACCTCCGGCCGCAGCGCCGCCTCGGGCGCCGCTGCCGCGTCCTCTGACCTCAAAGACCCGACGGGGATGGACTGTGTCGTTTCCTATGCGTACTTCGAGGCGTGGTACCGCCAGCACACGCGCGCGCTCGGCGGCGCCGGCAACAACCGCGGCGTCAAGGAGATCCAGGAGCGCTATGACAAGTACAAGCTCAATGCGGAAACGCGCCAGTACGGTCTCTTCTTTGGCCTGAAGAAGGACGTCGCCTGGTTCCGCGAGCGGTACCACCCGAAGGTGACCGATCTGCGGGCCGATGTGGAGGCCATGAAACAGCGCGCGCTGACCGCGTTCATGGCGCGCTTGGACCAAGGCGACCTGGATGGCGTCAGCTTCGAGGCCGCGGTGCCGCCGGCGCCGGCTCCGACGACCGCCGCCGCGCCTGCCGCTGAGCCCATGGCGACCGACGCCAGCCCCGACGCCGATGCCGACACGAAGCCGGTGACCGATGCGAGCAAGGACGGCGATGCGGCCGATGCGGCGACGCCTGGCGACGCCCAACGGACGGTCGAGACGAAGCCTGTGGCGGAGGCGACCATGGCTGATGCGGCCGACAAGGATGCCGACGTGGACGACGCTGCGACCGACGCAACAGCCACCAACGGCGATGCTACCGGTGATGCTGCCGGCGCTCCCGCCGCCGCCACCCCGGTCCCGGCGACGCCGGCAGCGGACGCGGCCAAGACGCCCGCTCTGATCGATGTTGTCGAAACCAAGAGCACCAGCGTCGTCAAGCCGGGGATCCTCGACGTGGCGCCGACGACCGCGTTCATCGCGAGCCTGCCCGAGGACGTCCCGCGCGCGGCGCTCGTCGACGCCGTCAAGGCTGCTCCCGGCTTCGCGTACGTGGCGTTGGCCGACCCGCGCCCCGACCGCGAGTACGGCCGCTACGGCTGGATCGTCTGCGAGCCGGGCACCCCCATCGCCGACGTGATCTCCGCCGTTGACAACCAGGCCGTCGCCGGCGCGAGCACCCTCCATGTCACCGAGCACACCTACGCCAAGCCCAAACTCCGCGTCCTGCCCACCGCCTTCTCCTATTGGCCGCGCCTGATCCACGACGCTCGCCAGGCCCTCGAGGTGGCGCAACACCTCGATGCGTCGCTCATCCGCCAGGAAGAGGCGCCCGTCGCCGACGGCGACGCTGCCGCTGCGGATGCCGCCGCGCCGGCTGACGGCGCCGCCGCGGCTGCGAACGGCGATGCGGCGCCCGCCGACGGCGACGCCCCGGCCGATGCCGCGGTTGCTGCGACGACGGACAAGGCCATCAAGCCCGCCACCGGCTGCCAGCTCGTGCTGGAGCGCCTGAGCGCCGAATTTGTCGGTCTAGCGGTCGAGACGGCCTGCCACATGGTGGAAGCCGCGCACGGCGACGCCGTCGCCACCGTCGCCGCGACGGGCTGCGCGCCCGAGGCTGCTGCGGCCCAGGCGAGCGAGGACGTGCAGCGCGCGCAGAACCTGATTCTCCGTGCCCTCGACCTCCTCATCCTGTACCTGCGCTGCGTCCACTTCTATGACTACTACAGCGGCACCATGACGCAGTCGCTCGAGGATCTGCTTCGCCGCACGACGATCATGACGCGCCGCGCGCCGTTCCCGCTCGGCGCCAAGCCGCCACCCGCGCCGTCATCGTCCCGTGCCGCTGCCGCTGCCGCCACCGCCGCCGCGCCGTCATCGTCGGAGGCGGAGGCGTCGGAGGCGAGCGCCGCCGCCTTGGCGGCGACGATCGACAAACGCGTCAAGCTTCTGATGGACACGTTGTCGCCCGAGGAGCTGACGAAGCTGGGCGTGAAGGATTTCGGCTCGGAGTATGAGCGGCTCGTCGAGGACCGCATCCAGCAGATGGCCGGCGAGAAGTACCGTTGCCGTCTGTGCTCGAAGCCGTTCAAGGCGCCCGAGTTCGTCAAGAAGCATCTGGGCCTCAAGCACCCGGAGATGCGCGCGGATCTGCAGGAGCAAGTGACGTTCTACAACAACTTTGTGCGCGACGCGAGCAAAGTCGCCATGAGCGCTGCGTTCGCGCCGTCGCCCGCGCTGCAGACCCTGTTTGCCCAGGTCCAGGCCCGCGCTGAGCAGGCCGCGGCCGCGGCCGTGGCCGCCTCGCGCGACCGCGACGGCGCCGGCGCCGGCAAGGACGGCCGCAACGCCAACGGCACGCGCGCCCACCGCGCCGACAGCGGCGACCGCCGCGGCCGCGGCTACGACGGGAGTATGCCGCCGCGCGCGCGCCGCGAGCCGCCGCCCCCACGGGACGCCCGCATGGACCCGCGCTCGCTCCGCTCCTACCAGGACCTCGACTCGATGCCGGCCGGCGGCGACATGGATATTAGCTACGACTAGTCGTGCAGGTTCATCTGACGATGCGATCATGCGATGAATATTACAAAAAAAAAAGAGAGAAATGGTGCTGGGAGATCAGGCGGACGCCGCCGGTTTGCGGTGGGCATAGAAGACGGTGGTCGCTTGGTCGGCGGCCTGCCAGCAGGCCGGGTCAAAGACGACGCGGCGCAGCACGAACGCCTTGCTCATCGCCTTGGCGAAGTGGCGGTCGGCCGCACGGCGCTTGGTGCTGACCAGCAGCACGCACGCGTCCGGAGTCAGCGGCAGCGCGTCGATCGCCTGCGCGAGCGGCGTGAAGAGCGCCTCGAGGTAGACGCCGTCGCTGACAATGACGAGGTCGAAAGGGCCGCTCACGGACGCCGGGAGCACCGGCGCCGTCCAGTCGTACGGCGCGACGGCCACGGGCGCCATGCGGACCGCCGGCCGCGGGGCCACGGTGGCGGGCGGGGCGGCGGCGGCGGCGGCGGGCGCCGCCCAGGCGTCCAGGGCCTGACGGTGGCGGGCGACATTGGCCGCGGCGACGGGTAGCAGCGACGGCAGATCGGTGAGCACGACGGCGGCGTCGGGCCACAGCCGCGCCGCGAGGAGGCCGCAGAGCCCCGTGCCGGTGCCGAGCTCGATGATGGCGCGCGGCGCGCGGCCGAGGCCGAGCGGCGCGGCGGGCGCCAGGTGCTTCGCGGCGTGGGCTGCGGTCGGGTACTGCGCGGCGAAGCGCGGGTCTGCGCGCGGCCACACGGGCGCTGCGGCGCCGCGCAGCATCGCGTCGCAGAACAGCAGATGCGCATTGGTCACGTGGCCGGCGTGCCACGCGCGTCCGCCGCAGCCGCGGGCACGCTCCTCGCGCAGCTCGATCGGCGGGTCCACCAAGCGGCACCAGACGGTGGCCGCAGCGGCGTCGTCGCCATCGGCTTCGGGCGGGTCGTCGTCGTCGTCAACGTCCAGCGGCCGGTCGAGCATCGTGGACGGGGGCTCAGCAGGCGTGATGCATGGCCGATCCGGCGGCGCGCGGACGGCGTCACGCTCGGGCGGCGGCGAGGGCCACGGCGCCGCAGCGCGGCCCTCGCGCTGGATAGACAGAGTCGCAACGGACGCTGTCGCCGCGGACATGAAGAAGGAGAGTGCTGTGGAGTTCTGGGATCGGCATGGAAGTGGATTCGGTATGGCCAGTGGTGATGATCAGGCGTCGTCGCAACCGCAAGGGGTGGTGCGCGTGAACTCCTGATGGTGGGGTGAACGGATCTTTGACGCTGATGTGGTGGATGGTGCCGTGGCACACGTTGCTTGACGCGATCACCACCCCTGATACGGCGTGGACCATCACGAGGTGTTGTGGATCAGCCGAAGTGCGAGGCCGGCAGCATGTTAGAGAGCCTGGGGTGGATCCCGCATCCCTCGCTGCAGCGGTCCCGTCACGTTCAGCCGTGCGGGCGGCTGGCCCGGACGGCTGGCCCGGGCGGTGCCTCTCACGAAGCCTCTGGCCTTCGGCCGTCGCCCATGCGCGCTGGCGCGAAGGCAACCCGCGTGGAAGCCGGCCGTGCCGCCTGCTCCTCAGCACGCTCCGCACGGCTGCTCCACCACGCCAGCAGGGTCGCCCGATGAAGGGTTGCCGCGCTGCGCCTTGTCGCCCGTGCGTCGACTCCGCTCATGCCCACTCCCCAGGGCGCCGGATAAGAAGCTTTTGCGGAAGCGCGAGTATGCCGGCGTGCGGCCTGGTGGGCTTAGCCAGGCAGGGCGCACCACGCTTGCGCCTCGGACCCTCGGCGCGGCGGCGCCCTTGCTTTACGACGCCCCGACAGCGCACGCCCGTATGACGCCAAAGCGGAGCGAGACGAACGAATGGCCGACGGCGCATCCGCTCTTGGCCGCTCATGCAGACCCCCGCCCCGAGTGCAGGCCTCACTCACCCTACGACCCTCACGCGGAACGAGTTCACCCTTGAGTAGGCCTCGTCCTCTTCGGTCGTGAATACCGACGGCTCGAGTGACACTCCGCCGCGTCCGTGTCGTCCGACCTCCAGGCACCACCCGATTGACCACGTCTGACGCGTTCTGACACACCTCATCCCGCATCGCTCTGCCTTCCGGCTTCTTGCCGCCGGCCGATCAGCCCATCCACCCACGCCGCACCGACGCCGCCATCGCCACCGCCGCGCCTGCCGCGCGGGCTATGGCGGATCGGACCGACGACGCCGCCGCGGTGGCGGCGCCGCCACCGCCGTCGCGCACGCTGATGCCCGAGCCTGACGACTTGGACGACGCGTCCGATCTGGGCGAGGCGACCGGCGCCGCGGGCGGCGCGGCGATGCCTCATGGGGCCTTCGCGCCGGGCGCTGCGGGCGACCATGACGAGGACCACGACGAGGACCACGACGGCGCCGAGGACGACGAGGGCGACGAGATCGAGGACGACGGCGAGCACGGCGCGGACGCGCACACGGACGGCGCGGACGGCGCCGCCCCCGAGGACGCCGCGGCGTCGGTGGGCCCCGCGCCGGCCCACGACCCCGCGCACCCGCTCTTCGTGCCGCGGTACCCTTTGTCGCGGGTGCGCAAGATCCTGCGCGAGGACCCCGACGTCGCTACCGTCTCCCCCGACGCCGTGTTCGCCGTCGCTGCGCTGGCCGAGCGGTTTGTCGCGCATCTGGCCAAGACCGCCGACGCGATTTCAGGCGGCCGCAAGACCCTGCGCTATGCCGATGTCGGTAAGTGGCGCGGATCGACCAAGGACCGGCCAAGGACCATGCACCGGCCACCCATCAGGGTCGACTCACCTGGATCTCTCTTTTTTTTTATCGTGCCATGCTTCATGATGGCTCATGGGCAATGCTGGGCGATGGACCATCTAGCCAAGGCCGTCGGCAGCGATGACGTCTTTGACTTCCTCGAAGACCTCATCCCGCCGACCATGCCGTACAGTCAGGCGCTGAAGCGGCGCAAGACGGACGGCTTCGACCCGGCGGCCTACGCGGCTGTCACGAGCGCCGGCGCTGAGAGGGCCACCGAGACGGCCAGCGCGACGGCCGGCGGCACGGCACCGCAGGCGACCGCTTCGCCGGCCCATGGCGCCTCGACCGCTTCGTCACCCGCGGCTGCCGCTGTCGCCTCGCCTTAACCATGCCGGCTCTGCTTCGGGCGGCCGTGCCATCGACAGCCGCTGTTGTTGTTCTGTGGGGTCTGATTAACTTAAGAGATGCGTGGACACAAAGGTCCACGAAAAAAGGGCAGCGCTTTTTTTTCTTATCATTCTGGAGGGCATTCGATCGAGTATGAGGCGAAATGAAGGAATAGGGGAGGGCAGCCCCCGCACGCGGCGTGCCTCCCGGGCCATCGGCGGCGGCGGCGACATGGGACGCGACACGTCCGAGACGAGCGATCAGCATGCGCAGTAGCCGCCGTCGGCCGCGGCCTCCTGGTCGCTCATGAGGCGGACGCCGCCGCCGGCGCCCGCGCCGGCTGGCCGGTCGCCGCTGCCCGCGGCGGCGCCCTTCTGCCACAGCGACGGCGTCTCGACGATCTTGCGGACCAGCTCTTGGAACGCGGTCATGACGCCGGTCTTGGTCTTGGCGGAGACCTCGACATAGAGGGTGCCGAGCTGGCGTGCGAACGCCTCGCCCTCGGCGCGGGAGACGGCGCGGCCGCCGGCGCCGTCAGGGCCGCCGGCGTCCTTGTCGATCTTGTTGCCCACGACCATCTTGACGACGTCGGGCGTCGCGTTGTGCGCATCGACCTCGCCCAGCCACGTCTGCAGGTGCTCGAACGAGGGCCGGTTGGTCACGTCGTACACAAGGATGACGCCCTGCGCACCGCGGTAGTAGGACGAGGTCAGCGTGCGGAAGCGCTCCTGGCCGGCGGTGTCCCAGATGGTCAGGCGGTACTTCTCGCTGCCGACGTCGAGGATCACGACGCGGAAGTCGACCCCGATCGTGTGGGTCTCCGCGTCCGTGTACGCGTCGTCCGCGAACCGGACGAGCAAGCACGACTTGCCCACGCCCGAGTCGCCGATCAGCAGCAGCTTGAACGTGGCTTTGATATAGTCGGCCATCGTCGGTCCCGAGCGAACGAGCGAGCGAGCGAACAGCCGAGCGAACAGCCGAGCGAACAGCCAGGCAGCAAGGTAGCAAGGCAGCGAGGCAGCAAGGCAGCGAGGCAGCAGGCGGCGGGCCTTGGACGGCGCGAGAGGATACGGCGTGATCAGCAGTAGCTCCCAAGTTTCGGCGTCGGCGACGCGGGGGGATCTCTCGGTTGGCGGTCACGCCAACGATGATCGCAGCAGTGGGTTCTGCGAAGCGTTCGATCGGGTTAGTCGCCCACTCGTATCAACAGAGGGGAGGTGAGGGTGGGGTGGTTGCAGCAGAGGCGATCACGCAGCAGGGTCCAGAGGTGATGGGCGGGCGGGACATGGATGACGACAGCGCTCACACGACCGCGTCCACGTCGACAACGCCGCTTCTCCCGATCGGCTGATGCCCGTCGCTCGACAAGGCCGATGCGCATGCCTCACCATACTGCGTGACGTTGTCGCGTGGCCCGCTTCATGGACCGCTTTCTAGGGCCCGGCCGCACACGCCCCCGAGTCATGACGTCGTGGCCGTCATGCAGTGGGGGACCGCTAGGGGGAAGGAGCTCCAGGGAGGGCAGCGCGGGCGCGGTGGTCATATAGCAGGTACGCTCGTCAAAGAAATGCCGTCGAGGACATCTGATTGTTTTGGTTGGACAATGACACGGCCGGGACGCCGTTCGTGCGATCCTCAAGCGCACGCTCACCGTGCTCTCCGTTTAGTACTTCTTTCTCGCCACCGTTGCGCGGCTGCACGTATGCCGTGGGTGGCATCTTGGCGGTCGTGGATCGACTACATAAAGCTAGACAAAGGGACCAGAATCGCTGCTGAGCAACCCCCGCCAATTCTTCAATCTTCAATCGCGGGATGTCTCCAGATGCTTCTGAACACGCTTCTTTTCCACTGCGATTCGAACCGACCAGGTGAAGGAACTCGCGCCTGGCGAGCCACATCCGGCGATCCTCCGTCGCCGGTGGGCGGCTGCCGCCTCAGCGTCCGGCGACCGCCGGCCGCCGATACTTCGCCGGCGTGGGGATCTCGGGAGGCCGATCCCTGCGGTTCATGCCGTGGCTGGGCACCCCGACGGGATTGGATTCCTCTCGGCCGCCGGTCGAGGGGGGCTCTTCCCTGGCCCGGCGGTCCGTGGGAGTATCCCCCGGTCGCCGGCCGTCGGAGTTTCCGGCGACCACGGGGCGGTCGGCGCGCGCGACAGGGAGAGTGCGGATGACGCGGGATGGAGTTCATCAATCGCGCTCCTTGGTCCTTCGGGTGGTCTCTTATATGACTTCGAAACTCGGGCAAGATCGCCGTCCCCACCGCTCGCGCGTCCCAGGGTGTGCGTCCAGCGCTTCCGCACGGTCTTGGTCGACGTGGCCGCCGATCGAGCCATCACCCGCAGGCGCTGTCGCGTCCGTCACAGACGATGCTTATAGCGCATCGACCGCAGCGGACGCGTGCGCGCCTCCGAGGCACGCTGACGGTGACCCCGGCGAGCGCGCGGGCCGTCGTCTAGTCGAGGCGAGCGCGCAGGTGGACAGCGACGGCCGCCATCGGCGGCGGCGGCATGCCGCCCATGACGCCGCCGACGGCATCGATCCCGGCGCCGTCCGCATCCGCGTCGTGGTAGTCGCTGTCGGTCTCGCCATCGGTCGTCGTCGCCGCGTCGCCGCCCGTCCAGGCGTCTGGCCCCCCGGGGACGCGCGTCTCGGCCTCCGCGTCGTCCTCCAGAATCGCCGCGGGCGTCGCGACGGTCTTGCCCGCCGAGCGGACCCGCGTCGGCGCCGCCGTCTCGGCCTCCGCCGCCGGCGCCGCGGGGTCGGCCGCGCCGTCGTCGGCCGCCGGGTCGGGGCCGGGCACCACGTACGCGACGTCTTCGGCGAGCCCCTCGAAGGCGACGTACGCCAGAATCGCATCAACGGCGCCGCGGTACGCGCCGTGGCCTTTGACGAGGTGGGAGACGTCGTAGTTCTCGATCACGTAGCCGATCGCGGGGTTCGGGACCCGCGCGGGCTCGCGCTTCGCGGCAGGGGGCGGCGGGGGCGTCGGCGTCGGCGTCGGCGCGGGCGACGCGGACGCCGAGAACGACGCGGGGGCCCGCGGCGACGGCGCGCCGGCGGTCGTGGCGCGGTCCTCGTCGAGCTCGGCCGTCCAGTCCTCGACGTCGGTCGGGCTGATCGCCGACGACCGGATGCCGTGCCACGAGGCGGCGCGCATGGACCGCACCCGTGGCATAGCGAGCGACGGCGACGGCGACGGCGACGGCGAGAGCGCGACGTTGGCGGTGCTGGGAGCCGCGGCGGCCGCGCTGTCCCGTCGCAGCAGCCGCGAGAAGGGGCGGCTGCTGGACCGCGGCGTGCTCGGCGCCGAGGCCGACGCGCCGGCGACGCCGCCGGGATGGGTTCCGGAAGGGGTGCAGGAAGGGTTGCCGGCGAGCGTGGTCGCTGTCGAGGCGGCCGATGTCGGGCGAGACGCCGAGGCCGTGGGCGGCGGGGCGGGCGGGGTCTCGTGAGGCAGGTAGATGGGCGTGAGGCCCGCGATCGGGTGGTGCGACGCGTTGATGGAGCGGAAGGCGAACGCGAGGAACCAGTCGTGGCGCGAGTAGACGTTGACAAAGCGCCCGGCGACGACGCTCGCGGCCAGCGCCCACGTCTTGGCGGGCTCGGCCACGGGCGCGCCCAGCAGATACACGCTGTCGACGATCTCGTGGACACTGCCGGCGGTGGGCGACGGCGCCGTCGAGGACGAGGACGAGGACGGCGCCGCCGTCGACGCCGCGATGGTCGACAGCTCGAGCAGACAGTAAAAGAGGGTGCGCGCGCCGAGCGAGGAGCCGACGAGCGTGACGGGGCGGCGGCCCTGGAGGTAGACGCGCAGCACGTCGCGGGCGAGAATGATGCCGGCCTTCTTGGCGCGGTCCATGCCGAGGGTCCACGGGTTGTCGATGACGGCCGCGAGCTGCAGTAGGCCGATGGGCCAGACGACGGCGCTGACGAGCGAGGCCATGACGGTCGTCTTGACGATGGCGAGGCCCGCGTAGTACGCGGCGCTCGAGCGGAGCAGGTCGCCCGCGGCCTGCGTGAGCTCCATGACGATGGCCGTCTCGAACGCGAGCGCCTGAATCTCGGCGTACGGCGCGTGGTCCGCGAGCGTCGTCCACGGCGCCGTCACGTCGTCCATCGTCTCGAGCCAGCCCGAGACGGCGATGATCAGATGCAGCGCCGCGGGCTCGACGCGCTCCAGCGGCACAAAGTAGAACTCGCGGATGTCGCGGAACCGGCGGTCGAGCTTGAAGCTGGCGAGGCTCGCGCCGCCGAGCCCGAAGAGGGTGCCCAGCACGGCGGCCCCGCCGGTGCTCGCGACGCCGGTCGCGATGCCCGCCGCCGTGGCGCCCGTTAGGCCGAGGCTCGTGAAGAGCGTGCCGAGGCCGGCGCCGACCAGCGGCGCCGCCAGCCCGGCGCTCAGGCCCACGGCGAGCCCCCCGCTCAGCGTGGCGACGCCGATCCCAATCCACTTGCCGTACGGCCGCTTGCGCGCCGCCGTCTCGGCGGTCGCGTCCGTGTCGTCGACCGAGGCACCGTGCGCCGCGACGTCGCCTTCGGCCGCGAGCGAGAGCGCCGCTTCGTGCTCGACCTGGTGCTGCAGCAAGCGTCGCAGTTTGCCGATCGCCGCGGGCGTCATGGCCGCCTCGATCGCCGAGGCCGACGCGGCGGCGGCGGCGGCGGCGGCGGCTGCCGACAACGACGACGTCGGGGCGCCCGCCGACGGCGGCGCCGCTCGTTCTGCCGCGGCCGCGGGACCCTCGGCGAGGGTCGATGCGGAGGACGCGTTCGCCAGGGGCGGCGGCGGCGGCAGCGGCGGCAGCGGCGCGACGGCGGGCGCGAGCACGGCGCCGAGGACCGTGCGCGAGAAGACGCGGATCAGGTGTCGCAGCCGCGCGTCATAGACCAGCACGCCCTGCGCCGTTTGGAGGCGGTGGCGCAGCATGGCGACCAGCAGGGTCGTCACCAGCCGGTAGACGGCGCCCTCCTGGGCGCCCGGCATGGCGGTTGCCGCGGCTGCCGCGGCCGCAGCGCCGCCGTCGCCGCCGTCGCCGTCGCGCCGCTCGGCGGCGGGCAGCGCCAGGTTGGCCTGCAGGGTCGACGTGAGGCTCTGCTGGAGCGCGTCGAGGGTGACCATCCCGTGCGAGGGCATCTCGTGGATCAGGTGGCGCTCGCCTGCCGAGAGCCCGTGGAACGCCACGAGGCCCTCGAGCACGCTCGTCTGCCAGGCGCGGTACGCCGCGGCGGCGGCCGCGACGCCGGCCGAGGCGCCGGCGCCGGCGTCCGCGAACGCGGGGGGCGCCGGCAGCAGGCCCGCGCCCGGCGGCGCCGGCGGCGCCGGCTTGCGCGTCATGCGCTGGAACCACGAGCGGCGCGCCGGCCGCACGGTCGTGTCCGCGCCAAAGGACGTCGCATCCCGCGGCATGGACGGCGGCGCCGGGGGTGGCGGCGGCGGCGGCAGTGGCGGCTCGTCGTCCCCGCTGCCGGCCGGGCGTAGCCGGAACTTGGTCTGCGCCGTGACGCAGGTCGTCGTCCAGCACAGCGCCGTGTACGCCAGCACGAGATCGTGGTTGCCGGAGGGCGAGGGCGGCGGCGGGGGCGGCGATGACGGGCCGGTCTTGGCGTGCGCGGCGGCAGCGGCAGGGTCTCTCGTGGCCTGGAGGGACGCCGCGGCCGAGGCAGGGCCGTCGGCGCTCGCAGACGCCGACCATGCGGCGGCGGCAGACGCGGCTTCGGCGGCGGCCGCGGCGGCCGCGGCGCCGGACGCATCGATGGTGAGCATCGACGCGGCGGAAGGCGCGGTGCGCGGTGGGCGATCGGGATCAGCGAAGGAAGCGAGGCCGTGATCTCGTGGGTGTCGACCACGTGCGCCGCGGCTCGTGCCTCATGGAGACCTGGAAGCGTCGGCGAGGGCAGCAGCGGGCAGGGACCGGCGGGCAGGGCCGGCGGGCCGGGGTCCTCGCTGACGGGCGTCGGGGGGCCGGCGCGATCAAGAGCAGAGAAGATGCCGGAGGCGCCGAGGGGATCAGCGGCAGCCGGGACAATGATCGGCACCCTGAGAAGCGGCGAGCGAGCCTCCGGTGTCGCTGCTCGGACTCCAAAGCGGGAGGTGGATCCGCGTCGCGGACGGCCGTCTCGTGGTATGAAGCCGAGCCCGCCGCCGTGGCCGGTGGCCACCAACGCGATGTGGCGTCGAGAGCCGGGGAGGTCGTGCGACGAAGGCTCGGGTCGCCCGCCTCGGCCGCGCCACAGAAAGCGACAATCCAATGACAGCGTGGGCCATGCGGCGGCCTCATGGCTGGTGCGACCTTTGGAAGGGGTCGGCGCCGCCCATGCTTGTCCCAAGCCGGTCCATGCAGGACTTGGCGGGGTCCCGCGTGGCCGCACATCCGTCGCTGCCGCCTCGACTGCCCGCGTCGTCTCGCCACGTCGACCGTCGACCGTCGCGATGAGATCTTCAACCGCGGACAGTCGACCGTCGGCATTCGACAGCGCTGACGGGACGCCGACCCGTCGAGGTCCCTGCGCGTGGGCAGGTCTCTCATGTCGCCATCGGATCCGGCGTCGGAGCGCTCGCCGGCGGACGTGGCTCCCGTGGCATCCCCAACCATGCCGGGGACGCTCTCCCCTGAGCCGCGGAACCTCTGCCAATGGGCCGTGCCATTCGTCCGGATCAACGAGTGAAACGGCATACAATGGCGTTGCTCGCTCGTCGGCGCCATGGACGTCGGCTCAAGCCAACGCCGACGCGCGTCTCCTGCGCGGCTCCAGCGCGGCTCCAGCGAGTCGACGGCGACCGGACGAGCCGAGGGCTCGCGCAGGGCGGCTCGGACGCGATCGCTCGCTGGGCTTGCGGACATCAGGGCACGACTCGGGCCCGTGACTGGGCATGCCTGTCGTGGTCACGTGATGGTGGCGATCGGCCGTCCGAGCCTGGGTTCCACGTCCGCCCGCGTCGACGTGTTATTTTGCCCATCGCGAGCAAAACGCCACAGCGACTAAAGCGGCGGCCGCCGCCGCCGCCGCAAAAATAGGAGCGAAGGCCGCCGAAGCCCGTCGGCAGGCCCCCGGCGGCGCCTCCGGCATACCTGGGGCGCCTCTCGCGATGAGACGAGCAGGATCGCGCCGCGGCGAGACGTCAAGTGGGGGTTCTGCAGAGGGTTTGTCTTGCCGAACGCATCATGGCGGCCGTCGGGTCGCCTCCGTTGCCGTCGGTGGCCGATCCCCATCGCGTCAGCATCCGCGGTGGCCTTCCCCTCGTGTTCGATCACGTGGCTGTCGTGAAACTCCGCTCTGCGGGGGTTCCCACACGCACGCCTGGGTCTGCACCCGCACCCGGCCCGCGCCTTCATGAGCCTGCAGGCCGTCCGTGCCCTGGCAGCGGTATCATCGACCAGCACGACGCGAGGATGCCCGAGCCGTGACGCTGCCACGCGCCTCGCCGTCTTCCGTCGTCCGTCGCTGATCCTGCTCGATCGTGCGCTCGGACCGATCCCACGAGCGACTCTCCCGCGACCGGCGCCGGCCAAGCCGCGCGCCGCACCCGCCGCGCACCGACGCCGCCGCAACGCTGTCCGCGCCGCTCGCGCGGCCAGCGCCAGCTCCCGCGGTCCCCGTGAACGCGCCGCCGACGATCGCGGCGCCGTTCGGGCCCGATCGGCCTCCCGACGGTGCCGCTGCCGCGGCCTGCGCCGCCCGCTGTCACCCTGACGCCCGCCCGTGCCGCTGCCATGCCGGCGCCGGCCGACGCGCCCGTGGCCTCAACGTCCGCCTCGCCGCCGCCGCCGCCGGCGCCCGCGCCCGCACCGGCCGACGCGATCGCCGGGACCTCGACGTTGGCGCTCGAGCACCCGGACCTCGGCCCTCGCCGGCGCCGCCAGGATGCTGCCGCAATGCCCTCGCCCGCCGTGGCGGCCGCCGCAGCCGCCGCCCATGCCGCCGCCGTGGCTGCGCCGCGCGCCGCGAGGCCGACGCGGCTGGCCGTGCCGATGCTCGTCGTGCCGACGCCCGGCTCCGAGGGCTCCTATGTCGCGCACCAGCACACCGCGTCTGCCGCGACGCCCCAGGCGGGCACGCCGCTGCCGCTGAGCATGGCGGCAGGCCGCCTCGGGCCGCAGCTCCGACCGCCCGCGAGCGCCGACGCCGACGGCAACAGCCTGACGACGCGGTCCTTCCGCGCCTCCGGCACCCACCAGCCCCCGTCCATCCTCTGTCTGTGGGGCGACGGCAACGACAACGCGGCCGTGCCGCTCTCGGCGTATCTCGACCGCTCGCGGTCCTTATTTCCCGAAGTCAACGCCGACGGCGACGATGACGATGACGACGACGACGACGACATGGGCGCCGCCCCGTCGCGGGTCACGCCCGAGCTCGCTGGCGGCGCCACGACCCTGTCGCCGCCCAAGGGCATCCCGGGCACGGCCTTCGATCCCGCCCACGTGCCGCAGCGGCGGCGCGCCATCGTCGGCCTCGGCCTGGAGGCCGCCACGCCGCGGTCGCCGCCGACGGCCGAGCCCTCGCCGCTCGCCAGCGCCTCGGCCGGTCGTCCGTCAGCCGCCCCGCCCGCCGCGCTGGGGCCCATGCATCCGCAGACCCACTTCACGGTCCATGGGATGCCTCACCACGGCATCACTCACCCGGCCAACGGCGGCGGCGGCGAGGCGGCCGCGGCGCCGACCAACCGCTTCGGCGTGCCGCGCATCATCACGGGCCGGCGACGCTCGGGATCCATGGGCAACGACCTCACGTACCCGCTGCGGTCGTCGCCGGACGCGGCCGCCGCCGCCCTGCGCTCGCCACCGGCCATGCCGACGCCGCCGCGCGAGGCGATGCTGTCGGGCCGCTCGCCGCCGCTGCCGCCCGGGTACGGCGGCACCCACCCCGGCCGCCCCGCGCGGCAAATGCCGCACGCGCTCTCGCCGGACCGCGAGATGGCCGTCGCCAGCAGCCTCGCCGCGACGACTCCGACGGCGCTCTCGCCCCCGGGCCGCCCGAGCGTGCTCGGCTCGGCGATGCCGGTGATGGCGCTGCCCGCCCTGGCCGCGCGGCCGGCGAGCCTCCTGGCGGCCAGCCCGGCGGCCCCGCCGCCGTTCCGCGGCCACGCCGACCCGGAAGCCGGCCTGCTGAGCCCGATGAGTCTGAGCGGCTCCGAGTACGACTGGACCGACCACGAGAGCGAGTGGAACGGCGCGCACAGCCAGGCGCAGTCCACCGCCCACAGCCAGCAGACCCTGTGGCACGGGGCGGGCGGGACGATGGCGAACCGCCGGCGCAGCGGCGTGCCGGGCGAGGCCGACGCCGCGGCCCGCGGCGATCCGGACGGCTCCGACGCCGGCCGCGGCGCCGCGGCCGCGCGGCGGCCCTGGAGCCCGGGCGACGGCAGCCGCCTCGGCTGGGCGTGGCGGCGGTTCAAGACGGCGGTCACGACGCGCAGCGCGCGGCTGCCCGGGCGCAAAACCGCGCCGCCGTCCGCGGCCTCGTCGGCGCCCGCGCGCCGTCACCGGCACCGCCGCAACGGCCAGACCCACCGGTTCGGCACGTTTCGTGGCGTTTTTATTCCGACGGTGCAGTCGATCGTCGGCATCCTCATCTTCGCCCGTATGCCGTGGATAATCGGCGTCGCCGGCATCGGGCAGGCGCTGCTGATCTGCGTGCTCGCGAACCTGAGCACGCTGCTGACGATCCTGTCGATGAACGCGATCGTGTCGAACGGCCGTCTCGCGAGCGGCGGGCCGTACTACGTCATCTCGCGCAGCCTCGGCAAGGAGATTGGCGGCTCGGTCGGCATCCTCTTCTACTTTGCGCAGGTCATCGGGTCCTCGATCTACATCATCGGTATGGCCGAAGTCTTTGCGACCTATCTAACGCCGTCGCTCTCGCTCGGCGCTCCCCAGACGAACATCCGCGTGTACGGCACCGTCATTATCACGCTGCTATTCCTGACGGTCACCTCGGGCAGTCCGCGCGCCATGAAGCTCTCGGTCGTGACAGGCGGCGCGCTCGCGCTCTCGGTGCTCGCGACCCTGGTCGGCCTGCTCGCCAGCAACCGCCGCCACACCCACTCGGGCATCACCGGGTTTCCGGGCAACTTCCGCGCCAACTGGGCCCCGTCCTCGGGCGCCCCCGACGTGCAGGGCGAGCCTCAGAACGCCAACTTCTTCCGCTTGTTCGGGATTTTCTATCCGTCCTGCACTGGCATCCTGACGGCGGTCTCGCGCGTCAAGTACCTGCGCCACAGCCAGCGCTCGATCCCGATCGGCACGCTGTATGCGCACATGGTCACGACGCTGACGTCAGTCGTGTTTATCCTGCTGCTCGGCACCGTCGTCTCGGGGGACCTGCTGCGCAGCCGCATCGCCTCGGTCGGGCTGGTGACGGCCCTCGTCGCCTGGCCCACCAAGTGGGTCGTCCTCATCGGCGTCCTGATCAGCGGCTATGGCGCCGGCCTGCAGTGCTTCATCAACGCGCCCGCGCTGCTCGCCGCCATGAGCCAGGACAACATCGTCCCGCCCCTGCGGATCTTTGTCGGCCGCACCGAGCTCAAGATGGCGGCGGCCGCCGCCGCCGCCGCGACCCACGCGTCGAGCCAGGGCCACGAGCGCACCGTCGGCGCCCACGCCCAGGCCTCGATCCAGTCGAGTCTCGCGGGCTCGACGGCCGTGCCGCCGTCGCGCGCCATCGCGAGCCCGCTCTCGCCCGGTGCCGCGTCCCTGCAGATGATGCACGACCGCCTCGCGCGGCTGCCGCTGACGACGCGCATCCAGTCCTGGCTGCACAGCACGTTTTGGCAGTCGGAGCCGCGCCGCGCGCAGTTCTTTAGCTACATCATTGCGCTCGCTGCCGTCATGTCCGGCAGTCTCGACGCCGTCGCGCAGATCGTGACCCTGTTCTACCTGTTCTGCTACGGCTCGATCAATCTCTCGACGACCGTGCTCGGCTTTCTCAAAGAGCCCTCGTGGCGGCCCTCATGGCGCTACTACCACTGGGTCGTGTCGCTGTTTGGCGTCGTGGTCTGCGTCACCTTCATGTTCCTCATCTCGTGGTACATTTCGCTCATCGCCATCGTCATCATCGGCCTGATGTTCAAGTACATCCAGTGGAAGGGCGCGAACGTCTCCTGGGGCTACGGCGGCCCCGCGATCAACCTCTACGTCTGCCAGCGCAACCTGATGGCGCTCGAGAAGCACCGCTACCAGCTGCTGAAGGATCCCCGGAATCCGTTCTCGTCCGTCAACGATCTGCCGACGCACAACTGGCGGCCGCAGTTCCTCATCTTCACCGAGCTCCAGATCGACCAGGGCGTCGTCGTCGAGCCGCGCGCCCTCGAGTTTGTCGGCCAGCTGAAGCGCGCCGGCGGTCTGACCGTGATCGCGTCCGTCCTGCAAGGCCGCGTCACCGACAGCGACGCCCTCGCGCGGGTCCACCGCGCCCGCCGCATCCTCGACGACACGGTCCAGGAGCAGCGCCTCGAGGCCCTCACCGAGGTCCTGATGGCGCCGTCGCTCGTCGACGGCATCCTGTCGACGGTCCAGACGTGTGGCTTGGGCACTCTGCGGCCCAACACCGTCGTCCTCGGCTATCCGGAGCCCATGGGCACCGACGCGCTGGCGCGGACGCCGCAGGACTGCGAGGCCTTTGTGCACGTCGTCAACGGCGTCCATGCCGCCGACAAGGCACTGCTGGTGGTCCGCGGCATCGCCACCTTCCCGACGCGCAATCCGAGGCTGCTGCGCCAGGCGGCGCAGTCGAACGGCCGCATCCCAACGCCCGTCACCAAGGTCCGCGGCACCATCGATATCTACTGGCTCATCCGAGACGGCGGCATCCTCACGTTGCTGCCGTACCTGCTCAACCAGCACAAAACGTGGCGCGGCTGCCGGCTGCGCATCTTTGCCGTCGCGCAGCAGGAAGACAACTCGGTCACGCTGCTCCGCAACCTCAAGACGACGCTGCGGAACCTGCGCATCGACGCGTTCGCCGACGTGCTCGAGCTCGGCGATGAGGCCGACTACGAGCTGGAGGCCTTCCGCTACGAGGACGACACCGTCCGCGAGGCCGACCGCGACCACATCCTGCGCCAGCAGGGCCTGAGCGGCGCGACCAACGTGCTCGCCATGAACAAGCCCGAGGACGCCGCGCAGACGCCCGAGCCGCCCATGCGCAAGCCGAGCATGATCGCCAACAGCGCCCGCCGCATGTTCCAGTCCATCTCGGGGCCGTCGTCGTCCCAGCGCCGCGCCACGATGGCGGCGGCCCACGGCGGCGGTGGCGGCGGCAGCAGCAGCACCCCGTTCTCCCCGCGTCAGTCGAACCTCCTGCGCCTACGTATCGCGACCCAGCGCCAAGAGAAGGCGGCGGCGGCGGCGGCACTGGCGGCCGAAGGCGGCGATGGCGACACCACGGCCGCGGATCCCGCCGCCGCGGTGCCCAAGGCCCTCGCGATGGCGCAGACGGACCGCGCGCGCCACAACTCGCTGATGCTCACGCCCATCCGCGAGACCGCCTCGCCGGGATCACCCGTCCCCGCCGCCGGTGCCGGTGCCGGTGCCGGCGCCGGCACGGCGCGTACCACCCCCAAGGGGCTGCCCGCCCCGACGGGGCCGGCGGCGCCGCCCGTCGCGTCCCCTGCGGCGCGGCAGCACCAAGCGCTTCGCCGCGCCGCCGCCGCCAACGCCGCGGCGGGCGCCAACGGCGGCGCCGAGCTGGGCGGCGGCGGCGCCGCCGCCGCTGCCGACGTCTCGGAGCTCGCCGACTTTCTCCCCGCCGCGTCGCCCGCCAGCCTCGGCGGCAGCCCCAGCACCACCGGCACGAGCACCAGCACCAGCACCACGGGCACGAGCATCAGCAGTGCGTCCGACAGCGTGCCCGCGCTGCCGCGGCCGCGCGCGCCCGCTGCCGCCAGCGCCTCGCCCGGGAACCCGCGGGCGATGCAGCTGCGCCCGGGCGTCTCGATCTCGAGCCTGCGCGCCGCGGCGCACGAGGACAACACCGCGACGCTCGTCGCCCACGCGCTCGCCCAGATCTCGCCAGTCGACTCGCCGCCGCCGCCGCCGCCGCCCTTGCCCGCCCCCGCCCCCGGCGAAGCGGCCGGCAGCGCCGCGCCGCGGTCGGCACGGCACCGCCTCGGGGGCTCCCCGACGCCGCCGTCGCCGGGCTCGCCGACGCCGGCGCGCCGCACGCTGTCGGTCTCGCCGCGCGCCGACGCACCGCAGCTGCCGGTGGCGCCGTCGGGCTCCGCGGCGCCCGCGCTGCCCGCGGAGTGGTTCAAGCCGCCGCCCACGCGGGCCGCGACCACGGGCCTTGCCGCCCGCGTCGGCAGACCGCTCGCCTCCGACGGCGCTGCGCGCCGCGCGCCCCGCGGCACGGGCCTCTCGCCCCTCGCGCCCAGCAGCCGCAGCATCAGCGCCGCCGCCTCGCGCCTCGCGACGTCCCCACCCCCCGCCACCGGTCCCGTCGCCACGACCCTGCCGGCCGCGCCGCTGTCGGCGGCCGACGCCGCCGTGGCGGCGCTGGAGCAGTTCCAAGCGCGGCAGGCTCAGGCCGACGCCGCGTCAAGCGCGGGCCTCATCGACCCGTTCGCGCCGGCGGGCGCCGACAACGGCCTCAGCCCGCCGCCGCCGTCCGAGGCGCTCTCGGACCTCGCGATGGACGAGGCCGCGTTGGGCGCCGGGTATGACCCGTTCGCGCCGGACCCGAACCAGATGCGGAACGAGATGCGCAACGCGAGTATGCGGATCAACGCGCTGATGCGGCGGCACTCGGGCGCCGGCACCGACTGCCAGCTGATCTTTACGAATCTGCCGATCCCGTCGCGGATCCTGTCGATGGCCGCGCAGACCGGGCGCACCGAGGCCGAGGCCGCCCAGGACTACGTCGAGTATCTGGATCTGCTGTCGGAAGGCCTGCAGCGCGTGATTCTCATCAAGGGCACGGGCCGCGAAGTCGTGACGGCGTTCTTCTGAGCAGGCGCGAGACGCCCTGCTTGAATTATTTTTGGAATATTTTCAATCGGATCATACGCCCCCTCCCCCCTCCTTAATAGACATGATGATCGAGTTTTTCTGAAGGGGCGATCCCGATGGACGGCATGCGTCAGAGCTGCGATGCATCCACATGGGTCTGCGCGACGGCGATTCCATGGCGATAGGACGACGAACCTCGTCGGTATGGACGACCCGGGATGAAGTCGATGGATTGAATGAGATTAGCAAGCAGGAACGAGGTTATTTGCATGAAGGACCGTCGTCTTGGTGGGACTTCGATGCCTGCATCGAAGTCCATGATGTCCATCCGACAGGCTCTTTCCTTTCTGGCCAGGTGCTCCGCGTGTGCAGGCCGACCCTGGGAAGACGGTAGATCCAAGGCACGTGCCTGATTCACGTGCGTCTCGGACCTGACGTCCTCACCGTTCCCGAAGGCGGTATGACAACGCGTCGTCGCGCATGTACGGCACTCGTGGGAGATGGGACTTCTGGATTCCTGGATTCCTTCTGGATTCCACGGGCCCTAGGGGCACCACTGAAGATTGGCGTGCTCATTGGGTCAATATATGGACGACCACGTTAGACTCAACTAACTCAGTATAAATAAAATCATACATCGCTGCTCCAGCAAAGCATTTATTTGGTCAGCATTACGGTAAAGTAGACCGCAAAAAGAACGCACATGACCCCCGAAGAACCCATTCAGATCTGACTCATGCGCCGCATCAACTCGAATGATCAGATGGAAGGCAAGTTCCGATTTGAGCATGAAATTGGCCGATTTTGTAGGAAACGCGACTTGAAAATGCTTGAGCTACCAGCGAGGGATCGATATGCAAATAATCACGCGACACGTGAAAATACCGCGGGCTCTACGAAACAGCCTTCGATCACGGATTTATGGGGAGGCATTTATGTGGCCAAGTGTTACTATGAGGACGACCAGATACGGGACAAGCCGTTGCAGTTGCTTCCTAAGCTGAAGCACCTACCTAGCTGGTTGCGTCCTAAAATCGAGGCCGGGCCGTCCATAAGACACGATCGTCAGTCCGATGCGAGC
>ML014300.1:0-35838 GCA_003615045.1 Caulochytrium protostelioides | reverse complement strand
GCGGCCCCGGCGCCGTCGCTCCCCGCGCCGCGGCCGCCGGCACCGTCGCGGCGGCCGCGCCGGGCGCCGGCCGCGGCCGCGTCGCGTAGAGGCCCGTCGGCGTGATGGCGGCATTGAGCGGCGCATCGACCTTGGCCGGCGCGGCGCGGCCGCCGGCAGCGGCCGCGCGCGGCGACGGCTTCATCCCGGCGGCGGCGGCCGGCTTGGCGCCGCGCTGGACCTGGTGCGTCTCGCGGACCGAGTCCGCGAAGGTCGAGCGATAGCGCGGGGCCTTCTCGACCTGGGCCGCCGGCTTCGCGATCAGCTGGTAGACGGATTCCTGGAAGGGATCCTTCGGGACCCGGGTGACGGTCATGGTGGCGGGGGGCGACGGCCAAGCAGCGGCGACAGAGCGGATAGCAACGAGCGGTAGGGCGTGGGTGCAACCGGCGGCTCGATGATGGTGGAGGGATGCTTGATGGCGATCCGCGTGGATGGGGTGGATGCTGCTGGCTCCCGCATCGACGACGACCACCGGCATTGACAAGCAGCATCTTTTCTGGCTTATTACATGGCGATTTCATTCCGTCATGATGGCCGGATCTCGCCAAGCAGCGGTTTCTTATAAGGCGCCATGCTTGCGATCGCGGTTTCCTTAACCCTCGCTTCACCCGTTCCAAACAGAAACAGCTGGAGCTCCGACGCGGCCGATCGGCGATTCCCGTCATGTCGGTATTATTTTTTCACCGCTGATGATTGTTTATTATTTTCACTTTACGGTGATGGGATTGGGCCGACAAGAAAGCGGGCGGCCACCGGCAGTTTCAGCGCTGCCTGTGGCGTTGCCATGCCAGCGGCGAGTATACTGGTTGATGGGATTGCCATGGCCATCTTGATGGTTTGAGCTCTGGATGTTCTGGACATTGCGCTTGATCTTCAATGAACGTCGTTGGGCGCTCGGCTCGCCGCGCCTGGGCCTCGTGCCCCGGCCGCCCCCCGCCACCGGCCCCCGCCACAAGCATGAACCCGGTCGGCTCGCGGCGGGGGCGGAGCCGCGGTGATCGGACCGCCGTCCATCCGTGTGCGGCACACTTCATCCGCCGTTGGCGAGCACTATGTCGCGCACTGCAGGCCAGTCTCCTGCAGCCGAATAAGCTCTTAGGATGTGGCATCCGGCATCCAGCACGAAAAGCGAGGAACACGCATGTCGGAGATCTGGTGAGATCCGCCGCCGATCACGGCGATCCTGCCGATCTGGTCTCTCAGTACTGCGCGGGGACCACGCGTGCTTCTCGGATCGCCGCCGTGCCGAGGCTGACTCCGCTTCCCTTCCCGCACGCCATTGTTCTGACGGGACGGCTTTCTCCTCCTGCGCGCTGACGGCCCGCGCGGCACGATGCCCGTCCATCGCATCCAGGGCAACCTGACGGCTGCTGCGGCGACGGCCGCGGCGCCGGACGCCGCCGCCGCCGCCGCCGCCGCCGCCGTGCCTGCGCTCGCAGCCACCGGTCCCATCAGCGCCGCCTTGGGCGTCCACGTGACCGCGAGTCACCTTTTCTATGCCCGCAACAGCACCGTCTACGGCGTGCCGCTCGATGCCGCGTCGAGCACGGCGCCGGCGTCCGCGGCACCCGCGTCCGCGGCGCCGGCGTCCGCCGCCCCGAGCGGTGTGGCCGGGCTGACGCCCCCGACCGGCGCGAGCCGCATCGGCTCGGCCTCCTCGACCACCGCGGCGGCGGCGACGGCGACGGCGCACGACGGCCACGACTCCCACGCGCGGCCCTCAACGGTCCTGACGGCGGCGCCCGCGGCGCCCGCGACGACGGCGGCGCCGACGGGCATCACGTGGCACCTGCCGTCGCCGTGCGCTGCGCTCACGAGCCACGCCGGCTTGGATCTCGTCGCGTACACGTGTGTTGAGACGCCGGAGCGGATCACGATCCGCGGGCCGTCGACGGGCGGCGCGTCCGCGACCGCGGGTGGCCGCGACGGCAGGCCCATGCAGCAGCTGCTGCTGAACGCGCACCGGCCGGCCGGCGAGGGCAGCGACGGCGGCGACGGCGCGCGGACGGGCTCGGCCGCCGGCGGCCGTCATGGGACGCCCGCGCAGGCCGCGGCCGCGGCGGCACTCTCGCCGGCGGCGGCCACGGCGTCGGCCGCGAACGCCGAGAGCGCCGGGATGGCGCTCACATGGGACCCGATCGGCTCGGTCGCCGCGATGGCGTTCAGCCCCTCGGGCCACTTTCTCGCGATCCTGAGCGACTTCCCGACCTTCCAGGTCCAGGTCTGGGAGTGGCGGCAGCACCTGCCGGTGGCGCAGCTCGTGCTGCCGAACGCGGCGCAGTGCGTGAGCTTCGCGCCCGACTGCGAGACGCTGATCGCCGTCTCGGGCGGCGGCGGCGGCATCCAGCTGCTTAAACTCCACGTCCGGCTCCAGGCGGCGCGCCTCGCCCTCATCGCGACGTATGCGGACCGCGCCGTGCTGGAGGGCCCTGCGGCCGGCGTGCTGCGCCACGTCTGGATTGACCAGCACCGCATGCTCGCCCAGTCCCCCACCGACCAGTGGACGCCGATCGCCGTCACCAGCGCATTCCTGCGGCTCACGAGCCCGGCCACGGGCGCCGTTGCCGACACCGGGCCGGTCGCCGCCACCTCCGTGCTGACGGCGGCCGCCGCGCCGCTCACCGACCCCTCGCCACTGCTGCTGCGCAGCGCCGCGGCTGCGCCGGGCCACCTCAGCGACACGGTGCTCCGCGTGGCCGCCTCGCTGGAGGTCGTGCAGTATCCGCTCACGCCTGCCTTCATGGCGGACCTCACGCGCGATATGGCGGCGCTCGCGGCCGTCGGCACGCCGGCGTCATCGACGACCACGACGGCGGCCGACGGCGTGCTCACAACGACCAGCACCGCGGCGCTCACGGCCCCGCCGCTGCGAAGCGGCTTGACGGCGCCGTTCCGCCCGGCCCTTGGCGCCCTCACGCCCCTCGGGCACCTGCTGCTGGTCGCCGACAACGGCACCGTCGTCGTCTCGCGCCACCCGTTCCCACGCGCCGCGACGGCTGCCGCGCCGCCGCCGGGCAAAACGGCGCCGCCGCAGATCACGGTGTCGCGGCGGGACCCCGACGGCGCCGCAGAGACCGCAGACGGCGCGGCGCCGGCGGCCGACGGCGAGCCGCGCGACGACGCGGCGGCGGGCTGGATCACGCTCGTCCGGTCGGAGCGCGTGCGGATGGCCGCCGCGTGGCAGGCCGGCACGGTCGCGTGGCTCGCCGACGGGACGGTGCAGCTGCACCGGGCGCCGCTCCCGGCCCCCACCACCGCCGGGACGGGCGCCGAGGCCGGCCTTCCGGCGAGCGCGTCGACGCTGAGCAGCCTGGTGGGCGTGGCGCAACGCCCGCCGCACGTGGCCGCCGACGCCGTGCCGCGGGCCGTGCTGGTAGGCGACCGCAGCTGGGTCGCGTGGTACGCGGCGGGGTATGCGGCCGTGTACCGCGCGGAGGCGCCCATGGCGCCCGACGTCGTGGTCGCGATCGACCCGGCGGCGCGGCAGCTGTCGCTCGACCCGTCGGGCGTCTGTCTCGCGGTGCAGTATCCGCAGGCGCTGGCCCTGGTCGACGCCACGAACGGCGGCCTCCTCACGGTGCTGCCGTTCGCGGGCGCCGCCGGCGAGTGCAGTCGCGTTGTTCTGCGCTGGCGCTACGACACGGTCGGCCGCACGATCCATCTGCTGGCGGCCGTCTCGTCGTCGTCGTCATCCTTATCAGCTCAAACGGCGCCGTCGACGTCCGCGGAGGGGCTCTGCCACACCCTACACGTGTTCAGCGTGCACCGCGAGTCCAAAGACGTGACGTCGCACCGGATCGCCCTGCAGGGCCTGACGCAGCCGGTTGCGGACATCGCGTGCGTCGACGATGAGCTGTACTGCCTGTCGGGCGGCGTCGTGAGCCGCCACGTGTTCGCGTCCGGCGCGAAGGGCGAAACCTATGCAGTCGGCGCGGCCGCGCGCTTCGCCGTCCATCCCCTCGGCACCGTCATGAGCGTGATTTGCCGCCGCCGCGGCCTCATGACGTTCTGGTCGGTCGGCCTCTTTGACGAGCCCTTCGAGCTGCCGTACGTGCGGTCCGACCATTCCGCCGCCGCCGACGACACCGCCGACGACGCAGCCGACGAGGCCGACGCCGCGGCCGCGTCGGGGCAGCTCAGCCTCGCGACGAGCCATAGCCACGTGCACGTGGTGAGCGACGGCACGTGGACCGTGTACCAGCTGCCCAAGACGCGTGGCTTAGCCATGGAGGACGAGCCGACGCTCGCGGCATACCGTTTGCAAACCGCCGCGTTCGCGACGCAGTGGTGCGACACGCCCCTCTCGCCCACGGTGGCGGCACCGCTGGAAGCCCAGCTGGCGTCGCTGTTGGCGGGGACCCGCGGCGGCCTCGCCGCGACCCCGGAAGGCGCCGCCGCTGCCGCGAACGCCCACGGTGCCCATGACGCTGGTGGCGCGCACGGCGTCACCAGCAGCGCGACGGCGACCGCCGAAGTCCTCGACGGCGCCCACCGCAAGAAACTCGAGGCAATCCAGGTCGCGCTGCAGCTGTGCACCGAGCGCAACGCACTGCTCCCGCCCGAGCTGCAGCTGAGCGCGGATGACCTCGTGGTCGACGTCGCGAAGCAACGGCAGCTCACAACAGCGGCGGCGGCGGAGGTGGCGGTCGTGGCGCAGCAGCTCGTGGCCGAGCGCGCGCAGAACGAGGCCGAGGCCGCGCGCCTGACGGCGCAGCTGTGGGACAGCATGGCGGTGCCCGGCGCCACGCTCGTGGCGTTCACGCCGGACCCGAAGCAGCCGCCGCCGCTGAAAGTCGACAACATTCCGGTGGCCAAGGAGCACGCGACCTCGCTCGCGCGGCGGCTGCGCCACGAGTGCGGTGCCGCCGTCCGCCAGCGCGTCGAGGCGCTGCTGGTGCGGCAGGGCGTGGTGAGCGAGGCGGAGCGCGGCGTGTTTGGCTCGACGGCCCGCGAGGGCCCGGACTCGCGGCGGCTGACGATCTCGCAGACGCTGCAGCAGACGCACGCGATCCAGCACGCGTTCAACGAGCGCTTCGACGCGGAGCTCGCCGAGAAGCGGCACGTGATTGGGCGCATCGAGGAGAAGAACGACCGCATCCGCGAGATCATGGCCGAGCTTGGCGTTGCGGAGCCGCTGTTCACGGCGGCGCTCGCGGACTCGGAGCAGCCCGAGCGGGTGCTAACGGTCACGGACGCAGAGATCGGACTGGCGCCACCGGCCGCCGACGCGGGCGGCGCGCGTCCCGCCAGCGGCCGCGGCGATGACTGGCGGCGTCGCGCGCTGCAGGCGATGATGCACGGGCGGCTCGAGGACCGTGTCGAGAAGGGCGCCACCGAGCTCGTGCGCCCCGACTGGATGAGCAAGCCCGCGGACCAGCTGTCCGCGGACGAGCGGAAGCAGCTGAAGGAGTTCGAGAAGCGCGAGCAGATCCAGCGCGAGGAGGGCGAGAAGCGGCGCAAGGCCCTGGAGACGGAGATGCGCAAGCTGCTGCTGCTCGTGAGCGAGGAGACCGAGGCCTTCAACAAGCGGCTCTTCAAGCTCGCGCTTGCGCGGATGGACGCGGATCACCGCATCGTGACGCTCCAGCTCCGCGCCGCGATGCTGACCGACGTCTGCCTCGCGACGGGCCACAACGACGCCGCGCTCATGGCCGTGATCCGCGACCTCGAGCAGCTCAAGACCCAGCGCTCGCAGCTCGGCGTGCAGCTGCCGGAAGTCCGCAAGCAGGCCGAGAAGCGCCGCGAGGAGATGGAGTATGGCGCGCGGCGCCTGAAGGAGGCTGACAAGCTCTTCCGGCGCACCATCGGCCAGGGCGTCGACCGGCCGGATGCGCTGTTCAAGCTCTACAAGACGGGCAAGCCGCTCGCGGCCGACAAGGTCGAGTGGCCCGCGGACGTCGTGGCGCGGGTGAACGAGGCCATGGCGCGGCGTGAGACCGCCGTGGCTGAGCAGCAGCCCCTGATCGATGCCGCGCACCGCGCGCAGACCATCCACGACGCCCTGCAAATGGACAGCGACATCCTGAAGCAGCAGATGGCCGACCTCCAGCAGACGTACCAGCAGCTGATGGACCGCCAGACCGCGGCGCAGCTGAACGCGCCGCAGTTGGTCACGTTCAAGCAGGGCCAGGTCGAGATCCCGCAGCAGCCGGTCGTGACCGACTACCGCGACGCGCTCGTCATCGACCCCGCGGCCGTGAAGCAGCTGAACGACCAGATCCGCCACATCGGGCAGGGCAAGGTCGACGGCCTCGTGCAGATGAAGGACTACCGCAAGGGCATCCGCGTCCTCGAGTGGGAGCTCACCGCGCTCGACTTCCAGGTCCAGCAGGTCCAGCAAACCATCCGCGATCTGCAGCTGCTGCGCCTCACCAAGGCCATGCAGGAGCAGCTCCGCAGCCAGGAGGCCGTGGCCGCCAAGACGGCCCAGCCGGCGGCGCGGGCCACGGCCGGGCGGCCCGTCGGCGTCGGCGGTCTCAGCGGCGGCGCCTCGCACGGCCTCGGCGGCGGCGGCATGCGTGACAGCCTCGGTGGGAGCACCTCGGCCGCCACCGCGGCCGGCAGCGGTCCCGGTGCCTCGACCGGCGGCGGGTCGACGGGCCCCGGCAACGCGGCGTTGTCGTCCGCAGCAGCGGGCGGGCTCGGCGGCGGCGGCGGCGCGACGAGTGGCGAGGGCGGCCACGGCGCGGCGGGCGCGGCAGGCGCGTCGTCGTCGGCGCCGAACCCCGACGTCGTGCGGCTCGAGCGGCAGGCAGAGCAGCTGCGGGCCGCGCACCAGCACCAGCTCGCGGACCGGGCGGCCGGGGTGCGGACGGTGGCGGCGAAGGTGGCGCGGCTGCGCGAGGAGAACGCGCAGCTGCACTTGCACATCCAGGAGATCGCGGCGCACCAGGCGCCGCAGCTGGCGATGCTGCGCGGGACCGAGCACGCGGCCCACGTGGCGGACGGGCGCGTCCGGGCCATTGCGTCGCGGCGTAAGCTCGTGGACCTCGCCAAGAGCCAGGCCGCCGATCTCGCGCTGCTGCGCCACGAAGTCGAGCGGCTGCGCCTGCGCACCTACCCGAGCTTTGCGGCCCGGCCGCCGACGTTCTAGTCGCGGTGACTGGCCGATGTCTCATAGGTAATGAATCAAGCCATGTCTAACATGTAACGAATGTATTGACATAGAGAACTCCATCCTGCGGGGGGTGATGATGCTGATACGCATCGCGCTATAGCGCGAACGAACAAATAAGTACAATGGGGTGCCCGAGCGCGGGGCATGAGCGGGAGACCATAACGGGACACAGCAATGAGCAACATGCCCTGGCGGAGCAGCGATGGCCCCAGCCTTGATCCGCTATGCTTCACGGCCCCGGGCGCAAGTCTCGCATCCGAGAGGGACCCGGTTTACCACTCGAGTTGTGAAGGATGGATCGGATGCTTGAGGGGGATAATACTCTTTTTGTGCACATCGCGTGGTAGCGCCTTCCGCATATCTGGAGACGGCGAGACCATCGGGCGGGACCGTGGCGAATCGTGCATCGATTGAAAGGGATGATGTCAAGAGGGGTGGGTGGGTGGGTGAGTATCGATATCTAAAAAAAATTGCCTTGCAGCCGCGCCCTCCGTCGCTTCCACGAATGATGCGGCATCCATGAGGCCGCATAGATGCGCGGCACGGCGGCAACGACCGACTTACCGTAGGCGTCTTCCGATGGGTGGCCCGAGTAGTACTGCAGGATGCGGCGATAGATCGAGTAGCCGAACTTCTCGTACATGCCGATTGCGACGGCGTTCGAGACGCGGACAAACAGATCGACAAAGTAGGTATTGTAGATGCGCTCGGAGACTTCCTCCAGGATGGCCATGAGCTTCTGGGCGAGCCGGAGGCGACGAAACTCGGGCGCGACGGTGAGCGCCGTGACGTGGCCGTGCCACAGCGTGCCCTCGCCCTCGGCCTTGCCCATCACATAGCCCATCAGGGCGCCGCTCGGCGCGACGGCCGCCTGGAAGTATCCAGGCCACTGCGCCATATACTGCAGATAGAACGCGATGCCATAGTTCTCGGTGAGCGGGTCGAGGTTGACATTGCTTGTGCGGAACAAGTCGTCGCACGTGAATCGCCGGATGGTGGTCATGGTCGGTCGCCGCGACGAAAGCGAAAGCGAAAGCGAAAGCGAAAGTGAGAGAAGTCTCGACGCGAGAATCGGCGGGCAACAGGTGTCCGCAGACGGAATGAGCCAAAGGATCAATGAGGCCAAGCGGCTGCCCAATGACGCGTCCGCCGCTCAGGAGTCGGATCTGACGCGTCTGGCGTGCCGCGGCGCGCCGCACGTGGCGCGGAGCTGGGCGCCCGGCATGGGCGGTCGCCCACGTGCCTTCCCCGCAGATCACCGTGAACACCGACGGCGACACGGCGGTCGGACCCCTTCGGCCGCAGCGCCATCGAGGCAGGTGCTGCGCCGTGGTCGGCCGAGGCGATGGGCGGCCACCCCTGTCTATCCCGCCACAACCCGCCCGACGCCACCCTCGCGCATGTGGCGCGCGCGAGGCCGATGCGGAGGGAATGTCCCGCCTCCGACCTCAGCATACCCGAGCTGGCTGACGGCCATCAGCATGGCTCTTGGACCAGGCCGACCCTCAAGGACGTTCCTCAAGCAGCCTCGCGTCTCGCTTCGCTTCGCGGTGCCTGGCTTCATCACGCTCGCGGCAGCGGTCATGCCTGAACCGACCTCCAGCGATCCCTGGCGTCGGAATCACAGAATCCCGTATCGTGGTGGTGGGCGACCGGAACGGCGGATCCACTCGGGGTGTCTCCGGTGATGACAGCGCCCATGAGCCTGATGGACATTCACGATACTCGCGACGCCTAGCCCCTAACCTGACCCCAACCTTGCCGCTTGTCCTAGCGAGGTCCTGCCTGCGCGATGCCTGTTCCAGCATCGCGGCCCAAACCATCCCACGCTGGCCTGGGTGGCCGCATGCGCTGAGACCCACCGCGCAAATCTGATGAGGCCGCCGGGCACCGCCAAGGGCGCCGACGCGAGGCGGCAGCGCCGGCGTCGGTGCACGGCTTGGACCGCGGCGCGCGCAGCCGACGTGTGCATTCGGCGGGACAATGGCTTCGACGGCCGCTGTGTGACGGGTGTTTCGACGCCGGCCCATGACTCCCGGGCATCCGCTGGCCGACCGTGACGCTGCCTGAGATACGGTAAACTTGTCGGCCGACGAAGGGCCCACCAGGGCTGCTCGGCCTGGCGGGCGCACGCCGATGGATGAACCACAAAAAAGGAAGAAAAAGGAAAGAAGGGCCGCCCGCCAACTCCGACAGCCAAGCGCTGCGGTGGACGACGGCGGCGGGGGGGTCCAACCGACAGGGCCAAGGAGGTCTCGAAGCACCTCTCCGCGCACACGTCGTTTTAAAGGAAAGCGAGCGCGACATGGCGAAGCTTCATGCACTCCTTGGCTCCGACCTGTTTCTTTGAGGCGATGCCGGCCGTGGCCGATCCCCGCAGTGCACCCGTCTCGAGCGCGGCGGCGTCCCACGGCGCTAAGCACGCTGGCGGCCCGAGCCAGCCGGGGCCGTCGCCGCGGCGCTCGATGCCCTAGGGTGGATGCGGTGCGCGCGCTGCCACATGGCGAGTCGGCCAGCCTTGACACTGCTGAGTAGCGGGCCTTCGGGGTCGTCGGAACGGCCTCCGCAGGACGATGCGGGCCACGCTTGATGCCGGTGCATGAGGGCCTGCGCCATGGGCCAGCCGTCCCGGTCGGTCGATAGCGATGTGTGTGTGTGTATGTGTGTGTGTGTGTGTGTGTGTGAGTGTCCGACCCGCATGGTGACGAGTGCCGTCGATCCCTGATATTGGCGGGTGCCGGCGTCTCATCCTCGCACGTGCCGCGACACGTCGCTTCCTTCCTCCCGCCACGACGGCTTCTTGATACTCGGGTGTCCAATGAGAACGACGCTATCCCTCACAACAGCAACAGGACCAACAGCATCAGCAGCAGCAACCACAGCAGCACGAGCAACAACGACAACGACAGCGGCCTGGGATAAGACGATTCCCGCTAGATAGAGAGTCACCTCGACGGTATCCACGGCCACGTTCCTGCCTGATCATCGCCGCTTTCGCTCCGACGTCCCCCCCCCCGAAGCTCCGCTGGATCCTCCTCGACCGCAGCGCCCCTCATTCGTCGCTCGCGTCGCTGTCCCTCGCGACTCCGACAGGGCCTCATTCCTCTGGGGGTGTCCTCGTCCCCTTCCCTTTCCGAGCCCGCCCATCGCTTCCCATCCCACCGGAGGCCACATCGACCGTGATTAGTGGAAGTCGCGGCAGCATCGCCGTGGCGCCGTTGCGCGTGCAGCGTCTTGCCGCCGTACGCGCTCCGTCAGTGGTACGCAGCGCGTCTCTGAGGCGCATCGTGGCCTCCTAATTCCTAACTCCTAACTCCGCCCGCGACGGCCGCGACGGCCCCGACGGCGGCGTCGAAGCGCAGCAGCGCTGGCGCAGGACAGATCCATCCCCCGTTCGCCGTGACGATTGCCTGATCGGGCGCCGCGCGCCATGCTGCGGTTACCCGCGCGCCACCGGGCCCTCGCGCGCCTCGTGTGGGCGCTTTGGTTCCTCGCCCACGCCGGCCATGGCCTCCACGGCGGCCTTCTCGCCACCGCCACCACCACCGCCGCCGCCACCACCGAAACTTTCGACGCTGCCGATGCCGCCGAGGCCAGCAGCGCTTTACCGGTGCCCGTCACCGTCAGCGACGTCAGCGCTGTGCCGGCGGCGGACAGCCGGCCGCGGTGGCGTCTGACGCCCGCCGGCCCGCAGGCCGTCGAAGACCGCGCGACGGCTGCGGCGTACAACGATCTGTTGCTCGATCTGCTGACGGACCCGCTGGTGCAGTGGCATCTGGCGCAGCTCGCCAACCACGGTGGCCCGGACTCTCCCGCGTCGTCGTCATCGTCGTCGTCGTCATCGTCGCCATGGACGCCGCCGCAGTCTGCGGCGCTGCAGGCGGCGGTGCACGACCCGGGGATCACCCGCGCCATGGCCCACGCACTCGCGCGGTACACGCAGCAGACGGCAGACGCAGGCCTCACGGCGACCATGCTGCTCGTCGAGCCGTCCGTGCACGCGACGCATGTCGCGCGGCTCAAGGCGGCCCTAGCCGCCGCGGTCGGCCTGCACGTCGGCCGGTGGCTCGCGGACGACCCGGCCTTCGGGCCCGCGTCGCCGCTGACGGCCGCACATCGCGCCGCGGCGCAGCCGCTCTTCGCCGCGCTCGCCGAGGCGCTGGTCTCCCGCACCACGGTGCGTTTCCGCAACACGGGCGACGGCGAGCCGCCTGTTTCGCTCGGCGTGCTCGGGCGCCTCGCCGGGCATTGGGAAGCCGATACGCCGGCGCCGCCTGCGGCCGTCGTGCCGGGACCCGCGTCGTCCTCGCGTCGTCTCGCGCGGCGCGACACGGCGCCGCTATCGTCATCGCCTGTATCGTCGTCGTCCGCAGCGTCGGCATACGCCTCCGTGTTCGCTCCAGCCTCGCCGCTCGCGTCCCTGTCGTCGTCGGTGTCGCTGCGGTTGTCTCCTGCCGAGACCGTCGACGTGATTACGCAGCAGGCCGACAGGGATCTGCGGGCGCTCCACAAGAAGGTCCGGTCGATGTTCGAGACGGTGCGGGGTACCTTCAAGATGAGCGAGATGCCGGTCAGGTATACCCACTCGGTGGGGATCAAGCCGACGGTGCTCCCGGAGACCGATCTGTCGCCGCACTTCTTTTCGTCCGAGCAGCAGGTCCTCTTTGAGCGTGGCCATCTCATGATGCGCGAGAACCGGGAGCACGCGTTGGCGGCCTGGCGTGGGACGCAGACGGCAGGCTTGACCAAAGGGCCAGCGACCCTCCTGGGAACACCGAAGCCGCCGCAGACCACTGCGCAGAAGCTGCCGCAGGCTCCCCCGCAGAAGCTAAAGCGCGACAAACCATTTTTTTGGGTCAATGAAGAGGGGCAGCGGGTGCCCATGACCTGGCAACGCGTCGAGGTCGTCGAGATTCCGGGGCCGGAAGGAACAGCGCCAGAGAAGGTCATCCTGCGCCAGGGCAAGGCCGGCTACGAAGTGCTTCGCGACGACATGAAGTTCCATCCTTGCCAAATACCCGTCGAGTCCGGCCAAAGCTTGCAGCAGGCGGTCGCCGCCATGAAAGACGATCTCTTGAAGCCCAGTGGAAAGGCCTTCGCGGCGACGTTTGAACCGATTCTCGAATCGCAGCAAGGCCATCTCCGACCGACGGTCAGCTTTAATAGGCTCTGGCAAGTGGTTAGTGGCGACCTCGCGGTCTGGGGGCCCGGCGTCAAGGACCCCGCTGCCTTACCCGCGACTCTGCTGTCGAACAATGCCGAGCGTCAGGCCGTGCAGAATCTCATGTCTTGGTCGTCCTGGCTCCATCGCCACCCGGAGTACATGGCCGACTACGAGGGGCTGCTGCCGACCCCGTTGTATGACGAGTTCCAACGCATCGTGGAAATTTTCAAGAACACCAACGAGTACGAGCACGTGGTCACCGCGTTCCGCGAGGTGGCCGATCTCCGCTACAACCGCTTGCCCGAACTCACGCAGGTGCTGGCAAAAAGCAAGCTCGCGTTCGACGGGATCCTGACCGCCCCGTGGTTCGATCCCCGCTTTGCCCCGCTGCAGTCGGGGGCCCCCAGCATGCCTTCCACCGCGCAAGCCCTCTTCCACGAGTATATCGAAACCATCGAGGTGCTGATGAAGCAACTGCCGCCGGGCGAGTTTGCTAATATGCTCAAGGGGAACGAGGTCCCCGACTCCTTGCGGCTCGGAGCCGAACCGACGGTTGCCAACCCTTTGGTCGGTGAGCTGTCGTATGAACAGATCGCGTATCGGGCCGAACGCTGCCGCGAGCTCGAGCGATGGCTGAAGAACATTGTGCCGTCGGAACAGCAGTTTACCGCGATCCCGATCGAACGCCTTCTCGACAAAAGCGCGGCCGCCCGCCGCACATTGCACCGCTTCTTCACCACCATGAAGGAGCTCTGCGAGCGCGACATCGGCGCCGTGGCCCAGATGCAGGCCATCACCGAAACGCACGTGTTCAGCAAGCTGCCGGCCTGGTGTCCCGAAAACATCGATCAGGTCATCAGCGCCGACCTCGCGTCTCAGAGCCAAGACGCATGGTACCACCACCCGATCTACAAGACCCTGAAGGCGCAGAAGCTCCAGCCGATCGACCACGCCCCGATCCCGGCGGCCGAGATCTTCCTCGAGTACCGCTCGGGGTTCTGGTACGAACTCACCCAGACCGTGGAGGGACGTGCCTCCTTTCTCCGCGCCGTCGGCGCTACCTTCGCGCTCGGCATCAGCGTCACCCTGCTCATCATTGTCCTGCTCGCGATCCGCCGCCGCCTCCGCGAGAACGAAGCGCCCAAGCGGCGCCGCAAGCAGCACCCTGCCCTCGACTATAACCCGATCTACTAAGCGCTTCTCGCCACTCTACGATAATAGCATTCTCTGTACGCATAGAAAACCCAGCGAGGGGAACACGCCGCGAGGCGGGGGCAGGGGGTGCTCTGGCGGTCGACGAGGACCGGTGATCAGCCGGCCCTGGCCAGCCGCCAGGGTGCCACCACGGCGTCCACGACCTGCGCCGTCGACCCACTGGCATCACAGCGCGCCATCACGGTCGTCCCGTTCTCCAAGACCCACACGGCCTCCTCGACGGCCCAGTCGGCCTCGGTCTCGGCCTCGGCATCGATATCGGCATCGGCATCGGCATCAGCGTCGGCGTCGGCGTCGGCGTCGGCGGACGGGCGCTGCGGCAGGCCGTCGGCCCGCAGCCAGGGCGCCAGGGCCCGCAACACGCGCTCGCCGTGCGCGACGGCCGCCACGCGGCGCGACACGCCCACCGGCCGACCGCCGGGCGACGCCAGCACGCGGTCAGCCCGCCCGGAGGTGCCCTGGCCCGTGCGGCTGACGGCGGCGGCGACGAGCGGCGCGCCCGGGGCGGGCCAGGCGCGGATGCGGGCCTCGGCGAGGGCGGCGCGGACGGCAGGCGCCGCCAGCGCGTCCAGCTCACGAAGGGCGCGGTCGAGGGGCGCGCAAAGGGCGCGGAGGGCGCGGCGCGCCAGCGACTGCGCGTGCGTGCCCGCGGGCGTCAGCAGCACGGCGGTCCAGTCGCCGCCCGCCTGGTAGGCGAGCAGGCCGCGCGCGTCGAGGTCGGCGCCCGTGTAGATCTGGTGCAGCCGCTCGAACGTTGACGAGCGATGCGCGTCCCCCGCCGCCGGCGGGCGATCCGGCGATCGCGGCGAACGCCGCACGAGCCGCTCGGGCTCCGGCCCAATGAGGTAGCCCGTGTAGGCATCGGTGGGCGGCCGCTTTGAGGCGCCGGCGTGGACGCCGACGCGGGCGCTGAGCCACGCGGTGGCGGCGGCCAGCGATGGCAACGCCGCTGACGGCGACGCTGTCGCGGGCGGCAGCGGCACCGGGTGCAGCCACGGGATCATGGGCGTGTCGCTCGCTTGCTTGGCCGTGTTGTATAGGAGGTGCTGGTCCGGCCGGTGGCCGCAGGGCCGCAGCAGGTAGTGGTAGAGCGGAACGAGGTCGGCCGTGGCGCCGAGCGTCGAGACGACGACGCGGTCCTTCCACAGCACCACGGCGGCCTCGAACGGCGGCGTCATCGCGAGCAGCTCGTGGACGACGGCGACGGCGCGGACGTGGGCCTCGGGCGCCAGCGCCAGCCTCGCATACCCGTCGGCGAGGCAGCCGACGCGGTCAGCGAGCGGCGGTGCATAGAACTGCTGCGCGAGCTGGTCGAGCTCCAGGGTGAAGAAGGTCGCGAGCGCGGCGCGGAACGCGGGTTCGTCGGCGCCGCTGACGCCGTCGTGATAATCGCGCTCGAGCGCCGCGAATGAGTGGAAGAGCAGCGCGAACGTCGCGTGGAGCTGCGCCAGCACGCGGTCGGCGTGGTCGGTGGCCGCGGTGCGGTCGACGGCGGCGTCGACGGCCGCCGGGTCGCGGCGCGCGCGGCGCACCGTGTGCTCGTGGCTCAGCACGAGCAGCATCCAGAACCCCGGCTCGGGATGCCGCAGCGCCGTCGTCGTATGCCGCGTCACGATGCGCGTCGCGCTGCTGCTGCTGCTGCCGCCGCCGCCGCCGGCCGCTGGCTCGAACATCTGCGCGAAGTGCACCAGGCCCTGGGCCGTGCTGACGGCCTGCACGATGGCGGCACGGTCGGCCGACCGCGGATACGTGAAGAGGACATCGGTATCCGCGGGATCGCTCTGCGGCGTCACCGGCGGACGGTAGATGGCGAACGCCGCCACCGACGCCGGGATCCAGTGGGCCATCCCGCGCGGCGGCGGCGAGGACGGCGGCCGCGTCCAGGCAAGCGGCGGCGCGACGTTGCGGAATGGAGCGGAGAGGAGAGCCGGGATTCACGCGCCGAAGTCGCCGCAGGCCGGTGGAGCCTCGAATTCCAGGGGCGTCGACGCGCCCACGCACCCGACCCACCGATAGGATGCTCGACGCGACGCGATGGTGGTGGCACGCCAGGACATGGGAGACTCAGCCATGTGATGCGACGGCATGCCCGTGGCCGTAGCACGCCGCGATCCAGATGGACACGGGCACGCTATATCGCGGTCGGGCTCGCTGCGAGGACGAGCTCGGATGGCGCTATCCTAGCATGCCCATGCGAAGGATCGGCGCGACCGCCCGCCACCGAGGGGGGTTGGGTGGGGGGCGACCCGGCCAAGGGGTCCTCCCTCGCTTTCCTCGCTCCCATCTCCAACGGCAAAGGTCCCTCCTTGTCTCTCTCTCTGTCTCTCTCTCTCGCGAAAAGACGGAGCATCACGCGAGAGACGTCGATCTGCCGATCCTTGGAGGGCCCATGCTGCTCATGGGAACATTACTCATTAACATCATACACGTCGTGCGCATCATCCCGATCAGACGCGGCGACCATCCTCAAGAAGCCTCGGTTGACGGGCGAGACGGCGATCATCCGGGAGAGGGGCCGATCCCTTACTCGATCCCCTCCAGAGCCTGCCGGAACCCGTCGACGCTCGCGTCGGCCGAGTATGACCGGTCCACCAGGTCTCGGCGGTCCATGAGGATGAACGCGCGGCGCAGCGTCTCCCACAAGCTGCTGCTGACGTGGCGGATGCCCGCATGCGTCGTCGGCCGGGCCCCGTCCGCGGGCGGGCGCTCGTGGAGACTCAGCGCGTCCAGCAGATGCTCGGCGGCCTGCTTGTAGCACCCGATGCTGATGCAGCTCACGCCCAGGTTGTAGCGGGCGCGCGTGAAGCGGGGCTTGAGCGCGAGCGCTCGCTCGTACGCCTCGATCGCGTCCTCGCTCTGGCCGCTGTTCGCGAGCGTCGCGCCCAGCCGGTTCCACAGCAAGTGGTTCTGCGGGTCCTGCCGCAGCGCCGCGCGGAAGCAGTCCACGGCCTTGTCGTACGCGCCGCTGTTGTAGAACAGCACGCCCAGCCCGATCTGCACGTCCGCATCAATGTCGGCGGGTGCGCCGGACGCGTCCCGAGGCGGCAGGACGCGTGCCTGGGGCCCCGCGCGCGCGGCGGCGATGTAGTACTGCGTCATGCGATCGTGCAGCGCGTCGCCGCGCATCGCCGCCGGGTCGTCCAGCGCGCCCTCGGGCACCATCGACGGATACTGCACTTGCAGCCAGCGCCCGAGCGTCGCATACGACGGCCGGTCGCGCCCCTCGTTTGTGTAGCTCACGGCGAGGGCCATCAGCGCGCGCGCGTTCTGCGGCGCCTGCTGGACCGCGCGCTGCAACGCCGCGATCGCCGGCAGCTCCTTCTCGTTCTCGGCTTGCACCTGCCCCAGCAGCGTCCAGCCCTCGTTGTTGTCCGGGTCGCGCTGGACCGCGGCCTCGAAGCAGAGCGCCGCATCGGTGAGATTGCCCTGGCGGGCCAGGATCGCCAGGCCTTCGGCCATCGGGTCCGCGTGCGCCAAGAACGGATTCTCACGCTCGAAGTCATATTCGGCGAGGGGCGCGCGCAGCGGGTCCGGATCGTAGGCGCCGTCGTCGTAGGCGCCCGTCTCTGCCAGCGCGTTCCACTCGCGCGCCCAGTCGACCTCATCGTCCTCCTCGGCGCCGGGCCGCGCCCACCGTTCCCACACGCGCTCGAACTCATCCGTCCATCCCAGATCGAACGGCGGCCTTTCGCCCGCCGTCGTCGCGGGGGCCGGCGCCGGCGCGTCGGGGCGGGCCTGCTCCTCTGCCGTGGCGGTCGAGGCGGGCGGATCCGCATCAGGCCGCTCGGCTTCTCGCTGAGCCTGCGACGGGGGCGGGTCTTGCAGAACCGGTGGCGATGCCGACGCCTGCGGCGGATGCGACGACGGCGGGACCAGCGTCGGCATCGGATGCGGCAGGGGATGCGGCCACGCGGGCGGCATCGACGACAGGGCGGACGGGGCGGGCATCGATGACAGGGCCGCCAGCGCGGCGGGCGGGGGCGGCAGCGACGCGAGCGGCGCCGGCGACCCGCGCGCGACGTCTTGCCGCGCCAGCTCGAACGGGGCCGCCCACGGCGCCGCGTCTGGCTGCGCCTGCGCCTGCGGCGGCGGCGGCGGCGGCGGCATCGCCGAGCCCATCGCGCCCGCCTTCGGCCCGTTCCGCGCGTCCATGGCGGACGCCGGCGGCCACGCCGGGAACAGGAACGGATGCGCGTGGGCGTGGGCGTGGGCATGGGCGTGGGCGAACTCGCCGGCCCAGCCGGGGCGGCGCGGGGCGGTGCCGGAGGCCGTTGGAGGGGTCATGGCGGCGGCCTCCGGGCCGTGCGGGACGCTCGCCGCGTGGGAGAGCGCCAGCCTGAGCTCGTGGACATCGAATGCCGCGGGTCCCGGCGGCAGCTGCATCGGCGGTGGCGGCCGCTGGCCGTGGTGCGCGTGGGGGCCTGCCGGGCCCGGGCCCGTGACGGGGTCGCTGCCCGGACCGCCGCCGTGGAGGAATTCCTGGGCAAAGGCGTCGCTGTCGGGCCGCCAGCGGGCGCCGCGGAGGCCCGCGGGATCATGGCGGCGCGCCGGTTCCGACGACCGCAGGCCGCTGTTGGCGCGGTCTTGGCCGAGCGTCGGCTGCTCATGCAGCTGCTTGGCGAGGTTGCCGAGCGCGTTGCCGCCCGAGCAGCTGGCGCCGGCGCCGACCAAGCCGGGGAATGCCATGATGCTTGACGACGGCGGCGGATCGGTGTCGACGCGGCAGACGGTCACGGCGCGAGCGACGAGAGGGATCACGGATGGCGTCTTGAGGATCACGGATCAAGCGTCGAGTTCTCGAGTATGACGAGTCGAGGCCGCTTCGGAGGCTCGACGACGGGGTGGACGGGTCACACAGAGCGTCCGTGCACGTGAACGCCGATGGCAACGGGACGACCGGCCACGTCATGCGGTTGGAGTCCGGGATCGATGCGATCGTTCTCGGCGCGACGACGGGTCGGCTTCGGGTCAGGCAGCCGGAAGACAGCAGCACGGGGTAGATCCCAAGCGGGGAACAGAAACACCAAGAGGAAGCATGCCGCGAGGACGCTGTCGCGCCTGATCACCCACGGGCAGCGAACGCATGGCCGCGTGGGGCCGCCGCCGAGCAGGCCGTCCGCGGACGCCGCGGACGGCCGATCCGAACGCCGCGCCGACGTGTTCTCGAAGCTTCTGATCCATCGTGATACGTGGCCGTCCGGGAGCATCGAGGAGCATCGAGGACCCTTCAGCACGCGCCGCCAGGAGCACAGCCCTGCCCAGCGGACCAGCCAGCAAGCGAGCCAGCACCAGCGCCCGGCCCGGCACCGCGCCTGCCGAGCACACCGCCGGTCACGGGGTCCGGCCCGGCCGGACGGCCCACGGGCGGTGGGGAGCCCATGCGCCGTGTGGCGCCGGTGGCGCACGGCTGTCGTCGCCTTGGGGTGGCGCAGCACGGCTGTCGTCGCCTGTCCGCCGCGCGAAGGTGGAGAGACCCGGTGAACGAAGCTCCGCGCCTGGCGAGCGACCGCCTTCAAGCGCCCACAGCCTGGGGACGGCTCTCTTCGGAGCGTGCCTTCGGAGCGTCCGGCGACCGCCGGCCGCCGATCCAGGAAGTGGGCTCGGTGCCGGCGGGTCGTGGCCTGTCGCTGGTTTCGCCGGTTTCGCCGGTCGCCGGTTTGCCCCCGACGCTTCGTGTCGTCGGCCCATGGTGTGGTATGGCACGCGGTCTCGAGCGGCCCTTCCGGGCATCGACGGCGCACCCCCATCGTCGCGGGGGGCCCCGACCGGGGTCGTCCACCGAGGCCGGACGCGCGTATTTCGGTGCAGGAGCAGATCAGCGGGCCGGCCTGGACGACTCCCACCCTCCCCGCGTGGAGGCCGCGGTGAATGAGGAATCGCAACACGCCATGGATAGGAGAGCCCCCGCCAACCCCCGTTGCCTAGTCGGGCGCGTCAGGCCTGCGACACGGCGCTGCATGCCCCCGGCAAGTCCCCCTGCAGTCCGTGGTCGGCCATCGCGCTTCTTTCTCTCTTGGCGGCGCGTCCCGTGGTCCCGTCGGTGGTCGTCGTCGCTCACGTGGGGAGGCGGTTGGGTCGTCTCGGCGAGGAAGCGACGATGCATGGACATCCGCCGGCATCGACGCACGGCTTCAGCAAGCCGGAAATCAGCTTTGTGGCCCGGGCAGGCCACGGCATTATGGGATTAGTTAAACAGAGAGAGAGAGAGAGAGAGAGAGAGAGAGAGAGAGAGAGAGAGAGATTAAGGCGGTCTCACGACGTCGAGTGGGGATCGAGAAAGCAACGGATGGAGAATCTCGGGGCTATTGGGCGCCGGAATTTCCGCCTGATGACCAGAAACGCCCAGCGGAGAGAGGTGCGCTTCGGGCAAGGAATGGGCAGAGAACAGTCGGGAAGTGTCAAACAGCAAGGGATCGTCAGCGGCGCTTGATGGATCCTCAATGGTCTTCAGGGGAAAATTGACGGCAGAATACTCTTTCATTGAAACGAGTTTATTGAATTCGGTGACGCTCTCATCAAACTGGTCAAAAGATGCCTGCCGTTCTTGTAGAAGCATGGTATGAAAATTGTTTGGCAGGGGCATATCGGAAAATGCACGGAGGGGGTGGCGGCCATCGTGCCTCAATTCCTTGCTCAATTGCGAAGGGGGGCGCTTGTAAATCATATTATGCCTCCGCTTCATGGAAGTGATAGCGGCCTTCACGATCTGCTCTTCGTATCCTAAGTTTTTTTCGTAGTTTGGTTTACCAAATTGGTCCAGTGCTGCCAAGATTTCGTTCGTCAGTTCTGAGGCGGACGCAGCCAGAGCGTAGGCCAAGCGTCGGATGTATTCGAGGGTATCAACGGTAGGGTCAAGAGAGTCCAAGTGTTGCTTATAAGCCTCGGCCAGCTTCTGCAAATCCTGTTTCCACGCTATCGCCTGTTGGTAATGTAATATTTGGCTAGCTCTGGAGCGAGATTGCCTCATGTCGCCTTTGGTAGCGGGCGCCTGGGGCGGTTCCGGACCCGGTCGGTTTCCCATATGTTCGAGATAAAGCCATACGACTGCCTCGTCCAGAATGGCAATCTGCATTTTAAAATCGTAAAAACAAAGGGCCTTCTGTGCGATGAACAGACTGGTGAGCTTTTCAGCATACTTCTTGATACGAGGAAAATAACTGCTTTTATGATCAACAGTGCTGGCCTTTTTCTTCGATTCCTGAAAAAGGGCGGAGAACTTAGAGTCGGGTGAGCTACAAAACAGAATCAACGCAGCGTTAAAGGCCACCACGGGTGGAATAACTGAGGAACGTATCTGATCATTCGGCTCAATCTTCAGTGGGAGGTAGATATCATTGACAAATTGACTGTACGACATAGGCGTGGCAAGAAGCCTTCTGGTCACAGCAGCGATCTTCGATGAGTAACCAGAGGTGCCTAAGTTCAGCGGCGGAGCTTTAAAACGCCAGAGATTACGTGAGACGCGGGCTACTGTAGTAGGTATCTCGGTGGATGGTGAAGAGGTGGACGGAGCGGTGATGCCTGGTTGGTTTGGATGGCTCAGCGGTAGGGTGACATCGAGCATTCCTGGAGGTGGAGGGGCCTTCAAATGTGGCGAGTTTGAGAAGGGGGTGCTGTCATTTGGCCCTGGGGTGTGTCCAGCTGATGGGACTGGGTCGTCCGCCTGTGAATCACGATCGAATTCAGAGCCTGCCCGTAAAGGAAAATGAGCCCTCAAATCGTTTTTGGTGGGCCCGGTCGATTGATACTGCCGGCCATGACCGCTTCGCTCGAGTTCGCTCCCGGTGGCGTCTTGGTCTCGCTCGCGTTCAGGGTCGTGCTGCCCGACCGGTGCTGCAGTCCAGGGGAAAGGTTGTTCCATCACAGGAAAAGGCAATTGGGCCGCAGAGGCCTTCACATTGTCAACACCAGCTGCGGATAACTGAGAGACGTCCTGTAGCGGTAACGGCTGCCCCTCCATAGAGACCAGCCACGTATTGCCATCACTTGCTGAGGGGATAGGGGGCGGGACGGGGGCGTACTGCTCGGAAGGTGGCGGAAAACCAGAAGGAACGTTTTGTGACATGGGGTGAAAGGGATCTCCAGAGTCATATTGAGGAATCGGCTGTCTTTCTGAATATTCGCCCGATGTCGCACTTTGGCTTGACACCATCCCAGGACCCCACAAACTTGGATGCGGGTCAGGCGGGGTGAAGTCGTCGTGATAATTGAACAATCCTGCTTGGTCTCCGGCCAATGTCGTCTTGTGGTTCGGCATTCCAAAATCTCCGATTTCAGTGGCATACGACATTTGAGGGGGTGGTCCAACGTACGATGTCAATGGCTGACCCTGATGTCCGGGTAAAATGCCCGGCCTCAAATCGTATCCGTGGGAAAGAGGAGCATGCCAACCGTTGTATGGTCCGGCTATACCGGCATCGTAGTTTGTCGAGAAAGGCTGTCCCATCCCAGTACCGCTATCGATAACTGATGACTCGGAGGTGGATAAATCAGTCAGAGGAAACCATGACTGGGAAGGATTGAACAAGTTGCCGTTTGCCTCGAACGACTGCTCCTCTGCAGACGAGGCCGTCATACCGATATTGCTGGTCCAGCTTGGCTGCGAAGCGTCATCAGGCCACATTGTAGCTGGTGCAGCCCCATAGTTGGCACCAAAATCATGTTCTTGTCTATTATTGGTCGGTAGGGCCGCGACGACCGGGCACTTGAGAAATGCCTGGAGCAGGATGGGCAGCAGCCCAAGGCTGCCCCGTATGGGCAGCTGCATGATGGTGCGGCTGATAGCGGGCAAATGGAGACTAAATGACGGGGGGGAGTGAGGGGGTGTGCAGGCCGTGAGGGGGGAAGTCGTCAGGGGGAAAGTGAGGGGGAAAGTCGCCAGGGCTGAGAGAGATGCCTATGAGAGGGGCGCGCCCCAGAAGATGATGAAGAATGACTGAACGATGCCGACGGAGGGGGCCACGAGGCACCGGAGTAGCATGCGTGGTCGATTATATCCACGCATAGGCTGGAACGAGGGCAACATCGACATGTGAGCACGGCATGGCATTGACACATCTGCTCTGTCAGTCTCGGCCAGCCGATGCCCATGATGCGGACGAGCCGTCCCATCTCAATAGCACCCGTGCTGGGTGCTACTCGACAGCTTGGAGAGTACTTGAGCCTCACACACCGGCTCCACCAAGCCCAACTCCGGCATTGGGGTCACCGCAAGGAATGGAAAAGCAAAATATCAAGTGGGCACATATGCTTCGACACGTCGCGTCGCCGAGGCATTCAGCCAGGAGCGCCGAGCCACAGCGCGCCTGCGGGCGTGCGAGGCGCTACGACGCGCGGCATCGGACACGAACCCAGCAGGAACCCTGGAGTCCCCCCGAGAAGGCGTTCCATTCCTTACCGCAAGACCACATCGGCGCCGTCGAGCCAGGACGAGGTGCGCCGCTCGCGAATCCTCGCGGAGGCCGTACCACGCTCTTGATCGCTCACCGGCTATCCGGCATCGAGCATGGCGACCGCATCCACATGGTCCCTCTGGGCGGCCGAGCCGCGGGCGGTCGACCGGGTCCGCACGACTCGGGTGTGTGCCCAGACGCATGTGGCCCTGAAACCCAATCAACGCCAGTGCCCAGGAATCGTGATCCAAGGTTTGCTGGGGTGTGATGTCACCAACGGCAAGTTCGTGACTCGCCATCTCAATGCCGCGTTGACCATCTGACGCTGCCTGGCCGTACCCGTCAAACCGACAGCGCTGTGCCGCGTTCCCGGGCACGCCCCCCTGCAGCGTGTGGTCGGCAAGCTCATCCGGCAATAAACTTAATGCGCTGTTGTCGCTTTGGGACTCCCCCTTGAAGCGCCAGGGAAGGCATGGCGTGCATGCTAGGTCGTCGCACGGGAGAGCTTGGGGGCGGTCTTCAGGGAATACACTATAAACAAGCTCCCTAGGCCGTTTCGTGGCCGCGGTGCCACTCGTCGGCGACTTCCATACGCCAGGCGTCGAGACGGTCGCGGGCGGCTTGGTCGAGGCGCAGCGCCCACACGGGGAAGGTACCGCAGGCACCGGTGTCCGTGCGATACCCTTCGCACCACAGATCCTGGGTGACGCGCCACACGACGACACTCGTCCCCGGTTCCAGCGCGAGCTCTCGCGTTTGGCCGTAGCCCGGGGCGGCGCCCTCGGTGGTGCCTTCGTTGCAGCTGCTAGCGCCATCAACGCGCGGCGACGGCGTATGCCCGCTGAGCGTCGTATAAGCGAACTCGGGCGCCCGCGGGAATCGCGGCCGCGACGACGAGGACGCGCTGGTGCCGACGCTGCGTGCCGGCGGCGACGAGGACGGCGACCGCGGTCCCGCCGGCGACGACGAGCACGCGGACGGCGCGGCCCGCGGCGGCGAGGCGGGGGCCGAGGCGGGTGCTGAGTGCGGCAACGGCGGCGAGGCCACCCAGCGCGCGGGGACGGCCGCCGTCGTCGTCGTCATCGCGCGCGGTGGCGACACCGGGACCGGCGGCGACGTCGGCGCGAGCGGCGGCCGCGTCACCGCATGCGGGGGCGTGCCCGACCTGACGATGCCACTCGGCGGGGAGCGCGCGGCGGCGGCGGCGGCGGGAAGCCGTCCGGTGGGCGGCGGCGTGGACCGCGACGGTGCCGGGTCGCGGCGCACGAGAGTCGGTGGGCTGCCGCGCGGCCGCTCTTCCGGTGCCGGGCGCGGCGCGGCCGCTGGCGCAGAAGCGCCGGCGTCGTCGGCGTCGTCGGCAAACGCCGCGCAGTCGGCGAACTCGCCGTCGCCCGCCGTCTCGTCCGCCGTCGCATCGATGGTCGAGGCGGCGTCCTCCGGACCGCCCCACGAGGGCGGCTGCAGCTGGTGCATCGTGTGCTTGATCGGCGCCATCGCGCGCTGGAACCAGCCGGGGAGCGCGCCCGCGACCACCGGCGACGGCGCCGCGAGGACCGGGTCGGTCTCTATCCGCGCCGCGGGCGGCGTCACGCCACTACCCGTGCCGCCGCTCGTTGCCGCCGTCGCGCCGGGCGACGTCGCGGACGCCGTGATCGAGGGCGCGGCAGGCGGCAGCCCCGTCGTTAACGGCGCCGACGGCGCCGGCGGCGGCAGCACCGGTTCCGGCGGCGGGATCGACGCGGCAAGCGCTCGCGAGACCATGGCATCGTCGACGTCCTCGGCGTCGTTAAAGACGCTCGGGCGGCGCGTCGCCGGGGCCAGGTGGAAGATCGGCATGGGCACGGCGCGCGGTCCCCGCGGCGACGAAGCGCCGCGCCCGGCGCCTGGCACGTGGTGCGCAGCGGCGGCCGCGGTGGCCCGATCGGCCTCGGTGTCCGAGAAGGGGTGGCCTGCGCCAAGCGCGTGCGGCGGCGAGCGCCGCGCCCACCGGGGCGGCAGCCCGCCGTACTCGCTGCCGCCCGCATCGCTGAAGGAGCCGTGGCTCTCGGCCAGCGGCCCGCCGACGGGCCGCATGGCCGACGTCGCGCTCGCGGCGGCGGAGGGCCGAGCGGGCGAGCGCGACGGGACGGGTGAGGCGGCTCGCGCCGGCGCCTGCAGGCCCATGGCGACGGCAAGGGCCTGGGTCGCGCGGGGTGCGATGGCCGGGTCGGAGGTGATGATGCCGCTCGGCGCGGTGTGCGCGGGGACGGTGATGCGGGCAGGCGAAGCGGCGCGGGCGCCGTCGCGGGCGGCGGCGGGGCCGTGGCCGTCGTTGGAGCCCTGAGGGGAGCGCGCGCGCGAACGAGGGGCGACGGCGGCGGGGCCCCCGTCGGACCCCGAGAGCCGAGCCAGACCGGAGGCCGGGGGCGGCAGCGAGCCGAGCGGGGCCAAGGGCATCATGAGGCGGCGGAACGCATCGGCCTCGTGGAAATCGCCGCGGTAGGCGCGGCTGTACGCCGCCGTGGCGTACGGATGATAGGCGCGACCGCGGCGGCCATCCTCGTCCTCATGCTCGTTCAGGTCATCGTCGTCGTCGAACTCGTCGTCGTCATCGAAGTCGTTGTCGTCATCTTCATCATCGGAGAAATCGTCGTCGTCTTCATCGTCATCGTCGTCTTCATCGTCATCGTCATCGAAGGCATCGCGGCGATGGTCGTGACGGCGGCTTGCGAAAGCGATCGCGGAGTGGCCCTCGCTCACCGCCGAGAGATGACCATACGCGCGGTCGTGACCGACGTCGAGGTCACGCGCGTCACGCGCCGCATGATACGCGACCACCGGCGAATGCGCCTCACTTGTCGCATCGGCCGCTTCGAGGTCGCTCAGTCGACTGGCCGTCGGACGCGCCACAGGGTCGGATGGTGGCAGCGCCATATCATCAAGGAGCACGTGGTCGAACACATCCGCCCGCGTCAGCCACACGGCCGCCTCGTCCAGGGGACTGTCGCCAAACGCGCGGTGCAGGGCCTGCGCCAGCGAGCGCTGCGACAGCGATCGCTGCAGGCCCGGCCGGAGGGGCGACTGCGCTTGCGCCGTGGGCGACGTGCGCGCCGACGCTGACCGGACCGGCGTCGGCCGCTGGGACGGCGGCGCGGCAGACGGCGGCGGCGACGCGGAGCCCATGCTGGAAACTTGGCCCAGCGACGTCGGCGTGATGGGCGACGTCCGCACGGCGTGAGACGACGCTGATGCAAGCGGCGGCGGCGTGGCGGCACGAAGGCCGGACGCGCGCAGGGGCGACGACCGGATCGGCGACGCGTGCGGTAGCGAGGAGCGGACCGAGGCGGCGCGGACCGACGACCGCGCGGACCGCGCCTCCGAGCCGGTCTCCGAGACGTCGTCGGCCCACGCGGGTAGCGCCGTGTTGGCCGCGGCCGCCACGAGGTCGATGTCGTGGGCGGACGCCGTGCTCAGGGGGCGCGGCACCGTCCCGTCGTGGGCCACCGACGCCGAGGCGGACGCTGGCGAGGGCCGCGGCGGCGACGCCGGCGGCGACGCCATCCGGGGCGGGCGGCCGCTGCGCGGGACGTTTCGGGGCGGCGGCGGCGTGGACGAGGCGACGGCCGCCGCGACGCGGTCGGCGATCTCTTGCCACTGGCGCGACAGCGCTTCGCTCGGTGCACTCGGCCGCGTGTCGCCCATAGGCAACATGGCCGTAGGCGCCGCCGGGGCGGGCGACCCCGGCCGCGCCGTCGCTGCGGTCGGCATCGCGGGCTCGCGGCTGGCCGCCTCGCCGTCAGGGAGGGACTGGATCGAAGCGACCATGAGATCGCATGGGGTCTCGAGGTGGGGGCTCAGACAAGCCGAAGCTGGCGAGGCGGGACATCGGTGGAGACTGGCCATGGAGGCACGGGGGCCGGGCGAGCCGTGGCCAGGGTCCGAGGTGTCGTCCATGAGACTGGCAATCTCGCTAATGAGCTCCTGGTCGGTCATCGTGTCCGAACCCGACGAGCCAATGAGCGACGCGAGCGTCACCGTGCACCGGAGCCGCGACTGGCGCGGCTGGAAGTGGCGCAGGTGGTTGAGGCGCTCCTGCTTGCTGAGCACCGGCAGGTCGCGCGCGCCGCCCTGCGCTGCGGCGGCCGCGGCCCGCGCCGCCGTCAGCGTCTTTTGCCGGCCCTCGCCGCGCGCAAGCAGACTGAACGCTACACTCGCTGCGGGGCTCGGGATGAAAGGCTTCTGCTCGGGCGGCCGGATCGCCGGCCGTCGCGTGCCCTGCTGCTGCGGGTGCTGCTGCTGGTAGTAGAGCTGCTGCTGTTGCTGCTGCTGCTGTTGCTGCTGCTGCGCCACCGACCACGCCATATACTGCAGGGGCATATCGTCGGGGTCAAAGGTGATGACCGGTAGCCCGCTGTCGGCGTCGCCGTAGAGCGAGGCGTTGGAGGAGGCCGTGGAAGACACCAAGCCGCGGCGGCGCGAGGCGGGCGCGGGCGCGCCGCCGCCGCCAGGGGCGCCGTGGTGGCCGCCGACCATGCCGCTCACGCCGCGCGACAGAAACGCCTGGATCGCGGCCATGGCCATCCGCGGCGGCGTCGGCTTCTTTTGGCCCTTGACGCTGTGGAACGCGTGCTTGCCCTGCTTGGCGCGGGTCTTGCCCGGCCGCTGGGCGTTATCGCTGAGCAGGAACGCGGCCGTCATGGACGGCGTCGCAGCGGCAGCGGCGGAGGCCGGCGAGGCGAGCGGCGACCGTGGCGACGCCGACGAGGGCGCGCGCGCCCGACCCGGACGGGCGTGGCTCAGGCGGCTGTCGCGCCGCGCCCGGCCATACCAGCGGCGCGACGGAGCGCCCGCGGCGTCCGTCTCCGACGCCTCCAACCACGCCGAGGACCTTGCGGACGCCCCGCGATCACCTCCGAAGCGCGCGCTGGGCGACCACGACTCGTGGTCTCCGTCGCGGGGGTGGGAGCGGGACCGGTCGCTGCTGCGGTCGCGAGACCGGCGGTGGTCGCGGTCGCGACTGCGGCGGCCCGCCGACGGCCGCGACGCCCGCGTGCCGTGGGTCTCGAGCGTATCGCGGTCGTCGAGGTCGTCGGTGTCGCCGCCACGGTCGCTGCCGCCACGGCCGTGCCGACGGGGGCGTCCGCGACTGCCGGTGGTGCTGCGGTCGCCGGAGCGGGGGGCGCCGTGGTCGTCGCGATCCGACTCGGCGTCGCTGCGAATGAAATCCCGGGTGTAGGGGCGAGTGACGTCGATGGCGCCGTCGGTGGGCGCCGCGCCCGGGGGCGGGACGCCCGCGGCCGCCAGCGCGCCGTGCAGGGGCTTCGCGGCGTGCTGCCGCCGGCGATTGTAGATGAGAAACGCGACGATCAGGATGGTGGCGACGAGCACGGCCGAGACGGCGCCGCCGATCGCACTGCTGGGGAACGACGCGCCGCCAAACCCGTTTGCCGGCAGCGACGTGGGCAGTGTCCACAACGTGGAGGTCGGGCCGGGCTGCGTCAGCGTCTCGGTTGTTGTGGCCGCCGGCTCGCTGGCGTCACCGCCGCCGTCGCCGTCCGCATGGCGCGGCGACGTCGCAATGACGGTCGATGCCGCCGACGTGGTGGTGGTGGTGGTGGTGACAGTGGCCGTGGCCGTGGCCGTGGCCGTGGCCGTCGTGGTGCGCGTAGCCGTCTCGGCCGGCTGGCGCGTGCGGGAGTGCGGCGGCGGCGCCGTGGTCGGCAAGGGTTCCGGCGACGCGGGTGGCTCTTGCGATGCCTCACCCTGGCTCTCGCCGTCGTGGCCGCCGTCACGCTCGTCGCTACCGCCGCCGTCGCTCTCGGCTTCTTTGGGCAGCGCGTTGGGGTTGTGGACCGCGAGCTGCGAGCAGGGCAGGTTGGCGAGCAGCCCCGGGTTGCCATTGCAGTAGCACGCGCCGCAGGTGCCCTCGCTCGTGCCGAAGGGCGGGTTGCCGCCCGGCGAGGTGCAGGACGCCGCAAAGTAGGCCGGGCGGTCGCGGTGCTCCGCGGGCGGGAGACAGTGCTTGGTGACCGACTGCGAGAGGCAGAGGTTGTTGTAGTCGGCGCAGGAGGTGATGTGCGAGGTCGTCGTGCTGATGGGGCCCGCACGCACGGGCACCCATGGCGACCCGATGCGGCACCCGAGCGAGACGAGCATGGCCACGACCACGAGGATCCCGGACATGGCGGGCCCGCGAATCGCACGGCGGTGGGAGTCATGGCCGCGCGGTGGTCTTGGCGGGCGCGGAGGGACGGGCGACGCCGACGCTGAGCGGTCTCTGGATCTGCGAGGCCGTCTCAATGCGACTGCTGCTGTTACTGCTATTGCTGCTGCTGCTACGACCGCTGCTGGGGCGTGGCTGAACGTCCATCGTGAGCGGGAAGCCGGAACAGCGGCCGAAGCAGCGAGCGCCGGCCAGCCGGCGGTCGTGCGCGGCGATGGCAGTGACGACGCTAGTGACGACAACGTCCATGGCGACGGCGCGATGGCGTCGCGGTGGCCGCGGCCGAGCATGGCCGCAGACGCAACGAGGCTCGGCTGCGCCAGCTCAGGCGGCGCGCGCCAGGCATGTGTCGTTGGGCGCCTCTGCCCGGTGCGGGTGCCGATGGGCGGCTGTGTTGGTGGTCGGCGGCGTCTGGGTCGACGAACGAGCAGCGATTAGGTGACCGAGCCACGTCTAGGCTGGCGGCGCGTCAGGTCCGTCAGGTCCGTCAGGGTCCGTCAAGACCGGCGCTGATGACGGTCAAACGAGCTTGGGTCAATCCGCGAGGGTGGCCTCAGTATGCGAGGGGATGCGTCCGTGGGCGAGTGGCAGAGGCATCGAAGGCTGCCTCGAGGTCGATGGATGGATCCAAGGAGCGATGCAGCCGGATCATGGCATGGCGACGCTGGGCCCCGAGCGGAGTTCACGCGGATGATCAGCGCCACGGCGCCCGTGACGCCTCGACCGGTCACCGACGGCGGCTGCCTTTCACACCCCCGGCTCGCGAGCCACGTGGGCGCCGGGTGCTCGAGTGTTCCCGATGGACCACCGGCTGACGAGGCCCCTGGCCGGCGGGATGGCCGCGGCCTCGGCGACGACGCGGGCCGCATCGCCGGCGCCGGCCGAGAAGCGGAAACGCGGCCTTCGCATGGCGCCGCCCTCGCCTCCCAGGCGCTCGCGCTCTCGCGCCCTCGGAGCCCCCTGCGGCTCGTGCGACGGCCAGCCACGGCCGATCCCTGCCGGGGGTCCATGCCGATGCCGCCGCCGCCGTCGCCGCCGTCGCCGCCGTCGCCAGGGGTCCGGCGGGGGTGCCGTTGCTCGCAGCGCTCGTTCGCGGCGACGGAGCCGCAGACCAAGCGCACGCGCCAACGCGCCGCGTGGACCACCCGCAGGCCGGCCAGCCGTGTCGTGATGGCTCGCGCGGAGTCGGCGGCGAACGCCGACCTGCGGCCGCTTCCGCCGCGAAAGGCGGCCGCGGCAGCCGTGGCGGGCGCCCAAGAAGTCCGACACGGCCCAGGTTCATGGCGCAGCCCCCGCCGCCAAGGAGGAGGCTTAGGTAAGTGCCGCCAGGAAGGAGGACAGGGCCTGCCCCGCCGGGGTCTAAGCCGCGGCGCTCAGCACGCGGCGTCGCCTTCGGCCTGGCTGCCACTGCGGGATCGCGCTGCCGACGCCGTCGCCAACTCGCCAACCGCTCGGCATCACCACCGATGTCGGTGCGCTCATCCTGCTGCCGCTGGTCTGAGTCGCTCTCGTCCGTCGGAAGCACGCACGTGCAAAATTGGACGCCCAACACAGCATGACCGACCGAAAATCGGGCAGGCAAAAAAAAAACTGTCTTGTGGGTGGTTCGAACCGGTTCGATCCGAGCGGAAGCGGCAGCCAAGTCCCTCCGCCGTCCGGCAGAACCCCGAGGACGACCGAGGTCGCCTTGGCCATGGCGACGGGGGTGACGCGCCTGAGGAGACCCCTCGTCGAACGGGTGATCATCGTGGCGACGCGCCTGCGCCGGTTGGCTGCTCGCTGCTGCGCAATGACGCGTGGCTCAGAGATGCGCGGCGGGCATCTTGAAGCCGTCGGACGCCTCGTGCCGGCGGTCATCGTCCGCGTCATGGGTCGGCGGCAGCAGCGCCGGCGACGCGGGCGCCTGCTCCGGCGGCCGGTCCATCGCCAGCCGGGTGGGCGGGGCGGCCGCACGCAGCGACCGCCAGGGCACCGGCCCCAGCGGCAGGAAGGGCACAAACGTGGCAGGGCGCCGGAGCTGTGGGTTGAAGATGAGATGCGCGTCGACGCGCGTGGTGGCCGACCACGGCTGCTCCCGCGGCAGCGGCAGGCTGGCGATGTGCCGGAAGCCCCGACCACCCCATGTAATCCTGTAGCCGGTGAGTGAACGACGGTGATCCGATGTGCCGGGGCATGCTTGAGCGCTCGCGGGGTGGCGCGGGGAGGTCACTTACAGGCCGGCCTTCAAGTCGCACGGACGATGGTAGTTGACCAGGTGGTACTCCTGGCCGCCGATGCGCACCGAGAAGGTCCGTTTGATCAGCGTGTGGTCCGTCACGGCCACGCGGTACGGGTCCTCGGCGGGCTCCTCGGCAGAACCACCAGCCTCCGCTCCATCGCGGTCGCGCCAGCGTCGCGGTGCCGCGGGCGGCGGCGCGGGCGTCGTAGTTGTTGTCGTCGTCGTCGAGGTGGCAGGCGACGCCGAAGTCACGGCAGCCGCGTCCGGAGCCGTCGTCGCGTCTTCCGTTGGCAGCGCGCGGTGCAGCCGGTCGAAGGCGAGGGCGCGCTTCTTGGGCGGTTTGCGGCGGGCGTGGCCGCCGTGGCGGCGGCGCGGCACGGGCGCGACGGCGGAGGGCGCGGGCGTGGCCTCGAAGTACACGAGAAAGTTGCCCTCGATGCGGCTCGGGGTCCACGTATACCCGTCGGTCCAGCGGCGGATGCCCATCCCGCGCACGGCGGCCTTGACGAAGACGTAGATGGCGCCGCTGCGAATCTGGCGACGCGCGCGGTCGTCGATCCGCTGCTGCATCAAGGGCAGCGCGCCGTCGCAGCACGCTTGCACCACGAGCAGCGCGTCCAGCGTGGTCTGAACGAGGCCTGCCCCCATCGCCGGCCGCCGGTCCCGGAACCACCAAGCAGCGTCGTCGCATCCCGTGGGGCCATCCGTGAGTCATCGATCTTGAGGAACATCAGCAACGGCGCGTCGGCGCCGACCGCGGTATACGGAGAGAATAGGCCGACTCACCATAGGCGGTTTCGTGACACGGGGTCATGGCGGGCGTCATGCTGAGGAACGAGTTGGAGGACGCGAGAAAGGAAAGGTCGACTGTGGAAGAAGCAGAGGCGCTCGGCGCTGCGGGTCTACCGGGGAATAGCAGCCTCGTGCCAGAGTCGCTTGTCACTGGGTCGGTCTGCTCTGCTCATCGACGTGGTCCAGTCGCGATCGACCCCCCCAAGAACCATGGGCGGATGGGTCGATGCCGGCATCGTCTCCATCAGTTCATACCGCAGATCCGCAGCTCCCTCGATGTTCTTGAAGGACGGACGTCCCTTTCATCCTGCTGAGGTCGCGTGATGACGTCGCCCGGGTGGCATCACGTCATCGCCTCGCCGACGCGTCATCGTGACGAGCGCCCGAGGGCAGCCTCGCTGTCTGGGTCAATCTCGCCCGCGGGTGTCTCGCCCCACCAGCACGGCGAGGATGACGCTGTCGACGCGTGCTTAGCTTGAGCCGATTCATACGCGACGGTGGCTCCAAGAGTCGACCATTCTGGAGCTCCTGGGCCGTTGCCCAATGCAGCGCCGATCCGCAGCGCAGTCACCACGTGCACGCGCACGACCCTCTGCAAGCATCAACGCGTCGCACGAGCGTGACACCCGTCACGGCGCGTTCACGGTGGCGTGCCTCCGCCCGCCGGCGCCAGCGGCGCCTTCGCCGATCCTCGGGGCCCAGCCGCGCCTGCCTGCCTGCCTTCACCGTGGCCGCGCCATTGGGGGCTGCGGGACCGCCCCGCGGCTACGACGCCACATGGCCCGTCTCGCCACGGCCACCGACGCGCGCATGTCGCCGCTTGACCACTTCCTCGGTTCTGCTGCTGCTCCTGCTGCTCCTGCTCCTGCTGCTGCTGCTCCTGCTGCTCCTGCTGCTCCTGCTGCTCCTGCTGCTCCTGCTACTATTGCTGCTGCGAGAAACGCCTTCACACCCGACGCGTGGGTGGACCTGCCGTGGGCCGTCGTCGTGCTCATCGGGACGCATGAAGCCATGGGCAGGGGCTCGGAAGGCGTTCGGCCGACCAGGCGAGAAAAAAAAAATGGACCGGCAAACGCCTCTTGCGCGGCCGAGGCCGAGGCCGACGCCATTCCCGCGTGATCCCTCCCGCGCTCGGGTTCCCCCGCGTCGTGGAGGGCGAGCGCGGGCGGAGGCCGCGCCATTTCTACTGAACAGGCGGGTCGCCGCCTTCGTGCCCGGACGCAGACGCCCGAAGGGCAGGACGCGCCGCTCGACGACGCCGTCGCCGTGCTGAGGTCAGCATCACTTCGGGTGTCACACGCTCCCCTAGGCGGGGATCTACGGAGACGGCGGACGTCGGCAGCGCGCCGGCCAATATGGCGTGGCCGGCAGAGGCCGGCAGAGACCGTGGGGTCGAGGCGCCGAGAGGACAGGGTCTGCGGGCGCTTCGTCGCTTCGAACCCGTCTCGGCTGACTCGACCTCCGCGACCGCCTCGACGATGCGGCTCGTGGTGCGATGACTCCTGGTCCTGGTCCTGGTCCTGCTCCTGTCTCCTGCAGCATGCTTGCCGCTGGCGGCGACCGCTAGCACCGACGGGGAATGCGGGAACCGGCGTTTCATGCGAAGTCGCAGCTTCCGCAGAGGCATTCGATGCTCGCCGGATGCGTCTGCGTGCTGAAACGTGGGTTGGAGCGCCGATCCCGTGGCTCATGGGGCCTTTGGAAGCAATCCTCGTGGTCTCGCCCGTCGCCAAGGGTGCATCAGACCAGTGGGAACGCCCGTCCGACGTACACCTTTTAAGCACCCTCCCCCTCGAGCCTTTGGTCTATCGAATCTCGTCAACCGACCGAGCGCGAGCCATTATCGACCATCGTGGTTGGCTAATCTCGCTTTTCTGTTTTGAGGTTTCGTGAAGCAGCGTTCCGGTCGTCTCTGCGATCCCGTCGACGCCGTCCCTATGCCGGCGGCGTGCATGCCGCCGCCGCTTCCCTCCGCACCATGAACGGGCCGGTGCCGCCGACGCGGACGGCGTCCGCCGAGCACCGCCGCCTGACCCCGATGCACCACTCGCTCCCGCGGTCGGCTGCTGGTCAGCGCGCGGCCGCGCCACCGGTGGACGCTGTAAACTCGGCCGCGGCCACGGCGCCGGCGCCGGCCTCGGCATCGACCACGACGACCTGCCGGACCTCGACCAGCACGTCCGGCGCCTCGTGGCGGTCGGCCACAACGTCGCGCACAGGATCGACATCGACATCGAGCACGGCCGTCGACGCGCGGGAGCAGTTTGCCCGCCCGCCGCCGTCCGCGCCCTTCGCCTCATCGATGGCCATGTCCACGGCTAAAGCAATACCGACGACGACGACGACGACGCCGACGCGGCCATCAACAGCGCCGGCGCTGGCCGCCACGCCACGGCCCACGCCCCCGCCGTCGATCGCACCCGGCGTGACGGCGACGCGGTCCACCGTGGCGCCCGCCACGACAGCAAAGCCATCCGCATCGCCGCCGTCGCAGCCGCCGTTGATGCAGCCGCCGCCGGTACTCTCGGCTGCCGCGGCATCCGCGATGGCGCCCGCCGCCGCGGCCCTCAACTCCGCCGTGCAGGCCCTGCAGCGCGCGCCGGCAGCGACGGCCGCCGCCGCCGCCGCCGCCACCCCCGCAGTCCCGGCCCCGACCGTCCGCCCGATCGCGCGCTCCCGCGCCGTCTCGACCGCGAGCCGGCCCCGCCGGCCCAGCGAACCGCCCTCCCGCACGTCTATGGCCGCGTCGGCCGCGACATCGCCGCCGCCACGGCCCGTGCCGGCCCCCGCGCCGGCGATGCCCGCGGCGTCGGCGTCGGCGTCGGCGTCGACGGCGTCCGCCGGATGGGTCCCGCCGTCGCCCGTGCGCACGCTGCCGCGGCCCGGCACCGCCGCGGGCGCCGCGCTGGCCGCCGCCGCGCCGCGCCCCGGCCAGCCCCTCTCCTGGGAGGACGCGCTCGCGCGGATCGCGGTGCCGCTGCGCGCTCTCAACGCGATGGTCTCGCAGACCGGCAACATGCCGATCGCCGGCGACAAGCTGCTCGTCACCGCGCAGGACCTCGACGGCCACATCCGCACCCTCGCGCACTCGGCGGTCGGCCACCCCGCGGGCGCGGCCGTGCTCGCGACGACGTCGGAGCTGCGCAACGCGCGGCGCCGCATGCTGCAGCGCGTCGAGCAGCTCGTGGCGACCTTCCGCTGCAACGGCGGCACCGTCTTCGAGCCGCGCTCGCCGACCGCGCTGCAGCACGGCATGGCCCAGGACATCGAGGACGTCAGTGCCGCCGTGTACCGCTTCAGCCACGTGGCGCAGCGCTTGAAGGTCGCGCTCGTGCAGCCAGGGACGCCGCCGCCCGCGCCGACGCCGCCACGCGATCCGCACGACGCGCTGGGCGACGAGCTGATCGATATCGACCTCGAGAGCAGCGCCGGCTGCGACAGCAGCATCGACCTCGAGACGCCGAGCGCGCTGACGGCGCTGGAAGCCGTCCGCGGCAGCGGGGCGGCGGTCCTACCCACGCTCGCGGCGCCGGTCGCGGCCTCCGCCACGCTGACGCCCGCGGCGTCGCCCGCGCCCTCTACGGCATCTTTGGCGTCTTCAGCGTCCGCGGCATCGGCGCGCCGCACGGCCGCAGCGCAAGCATCCCCGCCATCGAAGCCCGCGAAGCCCTCGAAGCCGCCGCGACCACGCGTCCC
>ML014299.1:0-36374 GCA_003615045.1 Caulochytrium protostelioides | reverse complement strand
TGTGGCGCAGGATGCGCCCCGCCTCTGATGCGACGCCCAACGCGGACTCTCCTGCAGGCTGGCCCTGTGCTGTTTCTTCCTTTTCATTCATCGTAGATAATTCAATTATGTATTCGTTTTAGATATCTTTTTCGAACGAGCGTACCTGCTCGTATATGTAGGCTCTCCCTGAGACGACCCAGCACGAACAGCACGCTCTCCTTGGTGCCCCCTGGGGGCGACCCCCCAATGAAGCGGTCGGCATTCGGTCGAGCATCGGCTGCGCTTGCCGATCGCGGGCTGCGGCTTATCTTGCCCCGCAGCGTAGCGTAACACAGTAGGCCTGACGGGTGGGGCCAGGCAGCGTCGGATGTTCAAAACGTCATTGAGATCGCAGTTCACCAACTTGTTATGGATGGCTTTTTTGAAATATATTTTTTTTACGAGATCGTATAGGCCCTTCCTTACCTCATCACGCGCACGCCATACCCTCCGTGGTGCCCCTAGGGGTCCCCGACCCAAGCGGGGTGCATTTGGGTTCCAGTGTCCGATGAGCTTGATGATCTTGGGCTGCAACTTGGTTTGCTCCGGGTTGCGGTCCAACGCCTTCGGTATGACGGGTACGTGACGCCGATACGTAAGGTCGACATGTATCCTAGTCTCCGCATCTCCGACTCAGCGGACATGACGCCTTATACGTGGACCACCTTGTAGTTTCTTCCCGGCCCCGGCCGACCCTACTACCCCACTTGATGTTAGGGGCGAGTACATCATCATGCATATGACTTGCTCTTCCCCACTCTGCCTCTTGCACAGTCATAGACGTCATGGTGGCAGTCCTCTTCATCGCATCCATTGACATGCGATGGCGAGAGGATGACGCCGTGGTGACAACCAGTAGCAGCCAAGCCAAAAACGACCGTCAATAACCATGGTGGCGAAGCTGCTAGCGCCTTCGGCCAGACCAAAACTATCACAATCATGGCACTGCCTGAGAGTGCCTGAGCACGAGCCAGTGTTCTTCGCAGAGCGTGTCCCGGTGGATGGCAGCATGGCGATACGCCCATGCGACCTTGCTACCCCACCGTGCGGTCATCCTGCGCTGCGGTCGGGCGCGGACCTCCTCTGCCGGTTTTTGTGGGGTTAGGCTTGGACGAGCGAGCCGCGCGCTGCGAGCCGCGCGCTGTCGTCTGTATTGCGCCATCGCTCGGAAATAGCGCCATCGGTGCCTTTCGGCGCATTATTCGGCAACACGGGCGGCTCCGGACCATCGAGTTCCTTCCCTTTTTCCCCAGTTCTCTGGCCCGGTGTCCGTGGCGGAGTTGAACGGAAGGACAGAGGGCGCTTCGCCTCTGCCATGCTTTCCACTGCGAACATGAAAAGGTCCGAAGCCGAAGGCGCGGCCCCGTCATGCGCCCAGACGGCGTCTCATCCTCTGCTCCACATGGCCTCCAGAGTGGGGTCATGATGTGTGGAGCAGCGGGGGGCGCCCCCATCGCCTATCATCGGCCTCCCGTGCCAACGCATGATGTCGGGACGAAGTACAAGGCGTTCGCTCACCCAGTTCAAGCAGAAACGTCGAAAGCCGCGCATCGTTCTCAAGTAGATTGATGTGGTTCCACCATGCGCGGCTTCATCCATCGCGCGAGAGCTCGGCCGGGCGTGCCTCAATTGGGTTCTTTTCTCTGGGTTTCGATTCGGCCTCGGCACTGCGGCTTGGCATGGGTTGCTTTTTCCGGCAGATGGGTGGGTCGACATCGTGCCGCCTGCCATGACATTGATGCATTCCGTGCGGAGCGCATGACGGATCCCATCTGTTGCTCCCTTCTTTCGTCATGCGTTCTGCGCGTTTCCTGCCGCGTCCGTTAGCGCCCGTGAGCGCCAGGACTCCCGCGAGCGCCGCCGACCGATATGACTGCTCTCACGGGTGATCGATGCCGAGCGGGACGTCTTACCGCGATTCCCGTTCATGCGACGTCGTCAAGCTCGATGGACCGCGACAGAGCCGTGTCCACCGTGCCTGTGCCATCCGGCACCCGAGGACAGGAAGTTGTGACAAGTGGCCTTCACGGCGCCGGGTAGCGGCGGTGGCCCGACTTGGCCCTGTCCTGGCTGGCGCTGCGCTGAGGCCCCCTTCTACCCCTCGCGACGCGCTGCTCAGCCCCACAGCGCCGCTGCCGGTGCCCCAGTCAGCCATGGCACCATCTCCGAGACGGCCTTCCATCCGTGTGCCGGGGAGGCGAGACGGGACCGGGCCGGCCGCACGCCCAGCCGACGCGCGTGCCTGCCCCAGCCGTCGATGTCGGGCGGCGTGGTCAAGTGGTGTGGAGTGGAGTAGAGAGGCGGGGGTGTAGGCGAGGCGCTGGGCCGTTCCCCACCGTCCACCGCCCATCGCGGCTTCCTTTCTCGTGGGGAGGTCAGCGGCGACTGTGGGGAACAGGCGCGACGACTGCAGCGGCGACCGCGTCGATGACGGCCGCACAACGGTTGACGGTCTCCGTGCTTTCCGCCGCGGCCGCGACGTCCCATGCCGATGCCGATGCCGATGCCGATGCCACGGGTCCATACCGCCGCCCGCCGCCGGGTGGGCCATGCCGACGACTCCACAATCTCGCCGTCAAGGCCGCCTCCCCACCGTGCGGTGGGCGTGTGTCATGTCGCGGCGGCGGCGGCGGCGGCGTCTGTGACTCCCCCTCACTCGAGCCCGTGCCTGCATGCGGTCGCCGCGAGCCCTGGCGGAGCACACGCCTAGGTATCGGCGGGACGGCGCGCGTGAGGACGGCGCGCGTGAGGACGGCGCGGCACGCGGCGCGGCCGGCGGCTAGCCCCCGATTCAAAACGCGCCGGGAACCGACGGAACCCACGGAATCGACGCGACCCAGCGGTCGGCTATATAAGGTGAAGGAGCACATCGGTATCGCGTATCGGCACGCGAATGCATCGCCCGTCATTGCTCACGAGACCCCTGTCCCATCCATTTGTTGTGACGGTTGCTGCCGGTCCCTCGACCGATCCCCACGACCCCTCCGCTTCGTTCCGCCCCAGCCATTGTCCGACCCGGCGGTCATCATCACCCGGGTTCTGCAAATTGCGCCCCCGCCTACTGCCCCGCTCCACGCTTCTCTACTCTCGTCTATTCTCTTTTCTTTTTTTCTTTTGGTTGCTGTTCTCTCCCATACCTCTTCTGCTGCTTCCCGAGCCGACGGCCATCGCCAGTCCACCATGATCTTCTCCCTGGGTCCTGCTCAGGCCGCGGCCGTGCGCCGTCGCCCACGGCCCACGGCCAGCATGTCCGCTCGCGCGCTCGCCGCTGCCGCGCTCTGCTGCTGCTACTGCTGCTGCTGCTGCTGCTGCTGCCTGGCCACGCCTGTGGCCGCCGTCGCCGCTGCCTCGGCTGTTTCGGCGGCGCCCGTGGTGGCGCGCCCGGCCACGATGGCCCTAGCTGCCGTCGCGAACCCGCCTACTCTGGCTGCGACCCTGGCCCGTGCGGCCGCTTCGGCAGCCGCCGCCGCCACCGCCGCCGCTCCGGCGCTCGTCGTCGTGGCGGCGCTGGCCCTCGCGCTCCAACAAGTCGGCACTGTCGGTGTCGAGGCCGCGCCGCAAAGTACGGCCACCACGGTCGCGGCGGACGCCCATGGGGACCACGCGGGCCACGGCCACGCGGGACACGACCACGCTGCAGAGGAGGGCGAACACAGCGAGACGGACCTTGCCGCCTTAGCGGCTGCCGAGTCACTGGCCGAGGCGTGCGCGTTCGAGGAAGTCTCGGGCTATAGCATTTCCTTCCATATCGGCGCCATCTTTGCGCTGATCGCCGTCTCGCTGGGGGGATGCCTGTTGCCGATGTGGATTGGCAATACGTGGGCCGAACGCCCGATGTTGCGCCGCTTCCTGACGATGGGATCGCTCTTTGGCGCGGGAACTGTGCTCGCGACCGGCTTTATCCACATGTTCCTGCCTGCCCAGGAAGCCTTGACGTCGCCCTGCCTGTCCGAGACGTGGCACGAGGAGTATACCGCGTTCAGCGCCGTGTTTGTCATTATCGCCATTTTTGCCATGCAGACCCTCCAGTACGCCCTCTCGGGCTCTTCTGGCGGCACGACTCACTCGCACAACTTGGATGAGATGCTGGACCCCAACCACGCTGATGCGCACATGGCCCACGGGGATTTCCGCATGCCGCCCGCGATGCCCGACTTTGATTTCGGTCTGACGGCGCCGTGCACCATGAGTATGGCGCAGAAACCGACCCCTGTCACCAGCGGCAGCGGCGCCACCGTGGCCCCTGCGACGGGAGCGCCCGAGATGAGCGCCCTGCCCGCTCTGGACGCGACGCCGGCCGGCGGCCTGCCGGCGGACCCCACGGATCGCTTCAGCTTGCCGCGCTCGCAGCACAGCAATGACCGTGAGACGCTGGTGCCCAACAGCCAGCAGCTCGCGCTGCAGCAGGCCCGCTTCGCGGCGTGGCAGGCGGACCTGAGCGCGTGGGGCGCTCAGAAGGAAGCGGCGCGCATGGAAGCCACGAAGGCGGCCCAGCGCGTTGCGCGCCACGAGCGCCGCGTCACGACGACCATCCTCGAGGTCGGCATCGCGGCCCACTCGGTGATCATCGGGATCAGTCTCGGCGTCGCCGCCGGCGCCGAGGCCCGCACGCTGCTCGCGGCTCTGTGCTTCCACCAGTTCTTCGAAGGGCTCGCGCTCGGCACAGCGCTGCTCATCGCCGAGTACAAGTCGCGCACCAAGATGCTGCTGATGGCGCTCGGGTATGCGCTCGCGACGCCGCTCGGCCAGGCCATCGGGATGGGCATCCATTCGTCTTACAACGGCAACGCGCCCACCGCGCTGCTGGTGCAAGGCATCTTCGATGCCCTCTCGGCCGGCATTCTCATCTACACGGCCCTCGTCAGCCTCATTCAGCCCATGCTCGTGAACAACCCCAAAATGCACACCTATAGCCGCGCCGTGCAGGTTGGCCACTGGCTCTCGCTCTACGCCGGTGCGGCCGCCATGGCCATCATTGGTCGCTGGGCTTAGGCGATGACGTGCTCTTTTTCATTCCTGATGCGCTCTGAACTTTTAAACAACTTTTCGTTATCTTAATTCAGGTCCAGAGCCGACGAGAAGGTTGGATAGCTATAGCTAGGGTGTTCCTGCAATGATGACGGTGTCAACGATGAGAGCCCTGACTCGTTTGAATGACCGGGTCGAACCGTCGAAATGGATACGATGGCTGCCGAGGGCCGCCGCCCTCCTTGAAACGCGCGACTGCGTCGACTCGCTTTTCTGACACGCGCGTCCAAAGCCGGAAAGAAAAAGAGGACAATTTTAGGCAAATGGGGTGGAAAAAGTATGAAGTATGAAGGGGAACGACGGGGTGGAACGATAACCGCATGCGAGCAGGCGCAGGCCGAGCAGGGAGAGCAGGGGCAGAGACGGATGACCGCGCAGGCAGGTGACGACAGGCGGAAGCCGTGGTTCAACGACCTCACGGAGCCATGTTTGTCAGGTCAGCAACAAACCGCTCGCCACGGTCTGCCTCTGCGCTGGCCCACCATCGACACACGCCTTTACGAGCGCCAGCTGCCGGACGGCACCGACGAGGTCGGCTTGGGGTCGCGCTTGGGCCCACGGGCCTGGAAGAGCCCCGCGCCAGGCGCGGCGCGGGGGGCTGCCGGCGAGCCCGAGGGCGACGGGGTGCCGTTGCTGCCGGCCGGCTGGCCGGTGCCGCGGCGCGACCAGTCGAGCGAGCGGGCCGCCGGCGGCGGGCCACGCGGCGTCGGCGACGCGGCGGCGGTCGTGGCAGCCGCGGCAGGGACGGGCACGCCGGCCGGGCCGGGGCCGCGGCGGGCGTTCGAGAAGTCGATCGGCGTGCGGGCGGCGGGTGTCGAGGCGGCCAGCGCGCGCTGGCGCTCGGCCAGCATGCGGGCCTCGACCTCGGCGTCGCGGCGGGCTTGGATGGCGGCGATCTCGTCGAGACGCTGGCGCTCGGCGGCGGCGCGGGCGGCGGCCTCGGCGCGCTCGGCGGCGGCCTTGGCCTCAGCCTCGGCGCGCTCGCGCTCGGCCTGCTCCTCGGCGAGGCGCTGGCGCTCAGCCTCGGCTGCGGCGGCCTCCTCGGCCTCGCGCTGCTGCTCGGCGCGGACGAGCTCCTCGTACTTGCGCTGGCGCGCTTCCTGGATGCGGTGGGCACGGGCCTGGCGCTTGGCGGCCTCGGCCTCGGCGACGCGGCGCGCGATCACGTCCTGCTGGAGCGCGTCATACTTGGCACGGAACGCGTCGTAGTCGGGCTGCATGCGGGCAAAGCGGTCGCGCAGGATGAGGTCGGACGCATGCTTCGCCGCGGCTTCCTCGCGCTCGGCCGCAACCTTCGCATCGTGGAAGATGCGGTCCATCTGCTGCTGCTTCTCGTAGTCGGCCGCCAGCAGCGGCAGCTCCTCCTTGCGGTACGCGCGCTCCGTGTAGTCGATGCGACGCGCGAGCGCCGCAATCTTGTGGCGCAGATCCTCGCGCTCCTTGCGGATCTGCTGGTTCTGCAGGTCCTTGAGCTCCTCGGGGCTCATGCGCTCGAGCGTCTTCTTGTCGATCTTCACGCCCGCCTGCTGGAGCTGCTCGAAGATGACCTGCTGCGCCGCAAGCGCCTGCTCCTTCTCGATCTGTTCCATCTCAGCGAGACGGCTGGCTTCCTGGCGCTGGCGCGCCTCGGCCTCGAGGCGCTCGCGCTTCTCGTCTTCCTCGCGCTGCAGACGCTCGCGGCGGGCCTGGCGCTCTTCATCCTGGCGCTTGCGCTGGACATGGGCGACCATCTCCTTCTTGCGCTCCGCCACGTAGCGGCGCAGGACGGTGGCGTCGTGCTCGGCCACCGCGGCGAGACGGGCGGCCGTGACGGCGGCGGCGCGGCGCGCGCGCTGCGCCTGCTGGAGGTCGTCGTCGACGCGGTACGCGACGGCCGTGAACGCGACCGCCATGTGCGCCAGCTGGTTGCGGAGCTGGTCGACGCCGGCGTCCGCGGAGGGGCCGGCGTTGTTGCCCACCGAGTTGCCGAAGCGGACGGTGTCGGCCGAGAGCGTGTCAGCGGCGTGGTCGATGCGGAGCGCGAGCTCGCCGCGGCGGCAGGCGGCCATGGCGGCGGCCTCGAGAGCGCGGGCATCGGCCGCGAAGGGCGCCGGCAGGGCGCCGGCGAGGGTGCGGACGCGGGCGAGGGGCACGGTCTGGTAGACGCGGGCGAGCTGCTGCATGAGGCGGGTGAGCACGACGGCGTTGAGGGGCGCGACGTAGCGCCAGAACTCGAGGGGCGTGCCGGCAGACGCCAGGGCGAGGGCCTTGGCGTCGGCCTTGGCGGGCACGGCGGGCGCAGCCGTGACGGCAGCCTTGGCGGCCTCGGCGGCGGCGGCGTCGTTGGCCATGAGCGCGGCCAGGTGGGGCGCGAGCGTGGCGCACATGCCGAGCGGGTTGAAGTCGATCTCGAGCGCGGTGTGGACGGCCTTGACCAGGGCGAAGGTGCGGCCCTGGGCGGCCGGGTGGACGACGGCGGCATGGAGGGCGGCGGCGATCAGCCCGGCGCGGGTGGGCACCTCCGGCAGGTGGAGGAGCTGGGCGAGCTTGATGGCGTGGGCGCGCGTGTCGTCGACCTGGGAGGAGTCGAGGGCGCTGACCATGAGGTGGAGGTTGTGGGTCGTAGCGGTCGCGACGGGGCGGCGAGCGCGGGCGTTGGCCGAGGCCGTGGTGAGGGGCACGCTGATGGCCGCGAGGAGGACGGCGGCCGCGAGGCGGTCGTGCTCCTCGGCGCTCAGGTGGCCGGTCTGGACCTGGACGGCGTAGTACTCGGCGAGGGCGGCAGCGTGGAAGAGCTGGTTGCCGCCGACGAGGAAGACGCGGGCCATCTTCTCGTAGTACGTCGAGAGGTACGCCGCGGGCGGGGCCTTGTCGCTCAGACGGAAGAGGGTGTGGATGTCCTCGAGCGACGTGAAGGCCAACTGCCAGAGCTCGAGCTCGTTCGCAATGTTCAGCTGAAGCAGACGCGTTTCCAGGTAGCGCTGGAGCGTGGCCGGCTCGTTCAGCGAAATCGTGTGGTCCTGGTGGCTGTACTTCTGAGCCGAGGTGACGTGCAGGCGGAGCAGGTCCGCAAGACGGCGGAACTCGGTCTTGCGCTCGTACTTGAGGCAGAAGTGGAAGGCCTGGTGGCTCACCGTGTGGTAGAGGATCTCGAGGCGCGCATTGTTGCGCAGGATGTCGAGGGCCTGGCGGTAGACTTCCCAGACAAAGCGCAGCCACGGCGTGACGAGCTGGCGGTCCGTGCGGTCTTTCGAGTCCTCACCCGTCACCGTCGCGAGGATCAGCGTCTCCGGCGTCTCGACGGTCTCCAGGTCCTCGACGGCCGCCTCGCCCTCGGGCTTGGCGCTCGCCGTGGCGGCGTTCGCATTGATCGCGTCGGCCTCAGCCTGCGCCGCCGCGAGACGCGCCTCCGTCAGCGCGATGTAGTGCTTCATCACGCGGTCAATCGGCAGCACGGACGTGTTCTGCGAGACGTTCTTGAACTGAATGAGACCCTCCTTCGCGAGCTTGCCGCGGCGCAGCGCGACGCAGAGCTCGACGAACCGCATCAGGATGGGCTCCATCACGTCGAGCGGCGCCACGCGCGCGTGCTTCGACATGATGACCTCATGGAGAATTTTGAGCGCGGCCTCCGGCTGGCCGACGCTCTCCAGGTCCTCGCAGCGCTTCAGCGCATTTTCGGGACGGTTCGACTGGTAGTAAGGCGGCATGATGACGCGACCTTCGGGTCAGCGGGGGTGGTCAACGGGGAGACGGGCGGGGGATGGGGGGAAGCAGGACCACGGTGACTTCAACACGGCCTTTTCGCGTTGACGTGGTATGGAAGGGCGTGGTGAACAAATCCCAACGAACCAGGCGCAGCCGCACGTCGCTTCTGCACTCGGGAGGGCCCCTTGAGGAGCTGCGTTGAAACAACGTGTCACGACCCCTTCTCGACCACAAAAAAAAAATACAGCTTCACGCCCGCACCCGTCCCACGCGGGAAGGGTGCTCGGCACCGACGCCAACGACGACACTGACGGCGACGCCAACGGCCGTCTCGCGAGCCCAAAGCACGCTGCGTTGCCGACTCGCGGCGGCAGGCATGGCCGGTCGCGGTCCCGCCGAGAGGCACGTCGCATGGCGTCGCGGTCTGCCTGCCGGGCCTCGTCCGCCGGCTGTCCGTCCGCCGCTAACGCCGACGCCGCCGGCCCACCGCGAGCGACACGGGTCGACTCGCGGCGGGACGGTGTGCCGACCGCGCGCCGCGGCGCGTCCCTGCTCACGCCGCCCTCCGGCCTGCATGGCATCCCCTCGCTCGCTCGCTCGCTCGCGCCGGCCTCCGTCGGCGTTGGCCGCGGCGTCGCCCGCCACCGCGGACCCCCTCTTTTCCTGCCATCGCCACCTGCGGCTGCGGCCCGCGGGACGCCGGCGATGCGCTCGAAGGGTCGCCGCTTTGGCGGGCCCCGCCGACGCCCGGCATCGGCGACGCCGGCTCCGGCCACGCCGCCCTTCGGCCTGCGCCCGCCGTGCCCGCCATGCCAGCCGCGGCGGCCAGCCGCAGACCCCATAGGCTGGCCGCGCCCCCCGCCAGCGGGAGTCCAGAGCGGTGGTGCTCGCGTCTCGCGTCTCGTGTCCCGCGTCTCGCGTCGCAGCGGAGCGGCGTCGACTGTCCGACTCGAGCACCGACGGACGGCGCCGTCTTTCCCGCCGTCGTGGCCGTCGCTACCGGTGCTGCCGTCGCCGTCGTCATCGTAGCCGACGCCGCGAATCGCGATAGAAGGCACCAGCGCTCTTGACATTCGCGACGGTTGCTGGGCGACCACCGCCAGTAAGGTCAATGCCATTCGCGAAGCGATTGGACCCTTTTCCTTGGCAGTCCTGGACAAGGCCACAGCCGCCGGGAAAGCCGCAAGCAGTCAGCCCGGCAGGAAGGAAGGGGGAAAAAAACGGGGAAATCGGCCAGCAGGATCGTCCAATGCCAGTCAGTGTGATATCGTCGATGGCATGCCGTTCATCGGTCGAAGGATCGATAGATAAATCCCATTGAAAAAGGGATGTTTATTGTCCAATCATAGTTGGGCTAAGATAACTTGGGGCAGTCATCCGCCTCCAGTTTTCAAGGAAGCAGCCTGCTTTTCTTTGGTTTGTTTTTGGTCCATGCTCAGCGACGGATAAACGTTGTCGGCCCACCAGCCCTCCTCCTGTGACGCGGCTCGGTGCGGCAGGTCTGACTGGTGAAGCCGCCTGATGGAAGCCCTTCGTAGGTATATGTGGCAAGCAACTTTGAGCATGGTATAGTCACGGGTTCCGATTCGTTCAAGTGGGACAACATGGTGTTTGACAGACGTGTATGACTTGAGTGGCGACGCTAAGACGTCAACAACTGTACGGTCCAACTTTGTCTTTGCCCCGGTTTGCTCAGAACACGACGAGGAACCAAGTGGCTATTGAAAATGATGTGAATGGAATCATCTCATCAAAATTTGCAAGTCGAGTGGGGCTTGCGTCGAGAGCAATGCATCTTCAAAGCAGTCCATGTCGCACGAGCGTGACCGCATGTTGGTTGTGCATAGCGCATCGCTGCAGGGAGAGTCGCAGGTCTCCACGCAGCCTAAGCCGCGCAGTTGTCGCGAGACGATGAGCCCTTCGCGTGCGTTACAGGGATGGGCGAAGCGGCCGACGGTCATAGATGTTGTTTCCACCAAGTCTTTGACGATTCCCCGTGCCTCAAGCTCGGTATGCTGCTTGGTCCCGATCGCGCGATGCATGGATTCAGGACATGCGTGAGTCGATCGAGGTGAAGAAGCGCAACAAATCACAGCAACCGCAGCGGCTGGCAGGACGATTAGAGCTGCATGGCATCGATCCTGCAGCGCCAAGTCTAGAAGAGGAGGTCGCCCAGGCTTGCAAGCTTCCGAGCCCGGAGTGTCAGCTCTGCCCGGCCATGAACCTTCGCCGCCAGCGTGTGCCTGCTCGGTCCCGAGAGGCTCCCGCGGACCGCGGACCACCGCTGCTCTGCCGCCGGACAAGGCCTCGCCCTGCCCGCGCAGGCCGTGGACCGCGTCGTCCGGACCCTGCAGACTCCGCGCGGCGCCACCGTCGGACCGAACGACGGCCCTCGCCCATCCAAGACGGCGCGCCATTGAGCCAGCGTGCTTCGCTAAGCCACCCGTGGCCAGGGCTCGGGGCAGCCGATCTGCGGCCGGCGCGGTATCGGGGCAGGTGGGGCGAGGGTCCTGCGCTCGGGGCGGTGAGCCGCCTCACACGGGATCAGACCGCGTGGCGTCGTGGCGCGACGCCGCCGCGCCCACTGCCGCTCGTCGCGTCTCGGACTGGGCCGTCGCGACTCTCCCCGCGCGCGGCGGTATACCGCCCGGCCGATCGTCGCGAAGGCTCGTCGCGTGCTCCACGTGCTTCAAAGGACGCCACGTGCTCCACGATGCCGACCACGTGCCACGGCGCCGACCACGTGGAAGCGATGATGGCATGCCATTCAGACGATCGGTGGGCAGTGACCTGGTGGTGTGATGGGTGGGCATCGAGGCGATCCCGCAGAGAGGACGCCACCCGATCGGCTGCCGTGTCCGCCGCACGCACGGGAGTCGGAGTGAAATCCCATTGCCGTTACCCGATTCAGCGTCGAGGCACGTCGACAATGCCGAGCCGACGCGTCGACGCGTAGCCGTGTGTCACTCGGATCCATCGTCACACGAGCCGTGTACGTCCCCTAAACCCCGGCAATCCTCGTCCACATCAACCGATCGCGCCATCGCCCGCTTCGGTGCCGCTGCCACTGCCGCTGCCACTACCACTGCCATTGCCACTGCCACTGCCACTGCCGCTGCCGCTGCCGCTGACGCGCCAAGCACAAGGTTGCAACGGGTCTCGATCCGCGCCCTACCGCCCGCCGGGGGCTGCGGGCGGGCGGGCGGGCGGCAGCGGCAGCGGCAGCGGCAGCCACGACGCCGGCCAGCATGGACGACGACGCCGGCCTCATTGACCTCGACCGCATCGAGGCCTCCAACGTCTCTCTCTGGGACAGCCGTGACCTCGGCATCACGACCCACCGCGGCCTGGTCGATACCCGGCAGACGCCGTTCGCCGACGATCCTTCCAGCGCGTCGTCCGTGGGATCCCGCGACAGCGGCGGGCTCCTGCTGGATGGCGGCGGCGCCCTCGGCGGCGCCCGCGGCGGCGAAGACCGATCTCTCTGGCCGCGTGCTGGTCACGTGCCCATGACAGGCGACGGCAACGGCGAGTCGGCCATGCCGCTGCTCGCGGCATCGGAGCCCAACCTGGCGATTCTGCCGCTGGACGAGGCACTTGACGACGTGCAGCCCTACCTCGCTGAAGGCATTGCCGATCGGACGCCGTCGCCCATTACGGAGGCCGACTATAACGACGCTGGCGATGACGATACCAGCGACGAGGATGAGGGTGAGGACGACGGCGGAGGCGATGGCGATGGCGATAGCAGGACGGGCAAGGTTCTGCATGGGAGCGGCGATGAAGCGGTACTCCGCAACGACGACGTTGGTGGCGGCGAGGGCGGCTCGCGCCGTCGGCGGGATGCCATTCCGATGCGGCCACAAAGTCTCGTGCAGCCGCCGGCGCTCCCCTTCCGCGTCAACCGGCAGCTGTTTAACAGCACGCTGGCCCACCAGCAGCGACTCAGTCAGACTAAGCATGAGGGTCGTGCGGCCGCTGCGACCGCCGCGGCCGCCGTCACGGCCGCGGTAGCGGCCCCGCGCCTCGGGCCCTCCCCTGCGCCATCGCCGTCGCCGTCGCCGTCGTTATCTCCATCACTATCCCCGTCGCAACCGCCATGGCGTGAGAAACAGCATGCGATCCCGTCGCGGCGTCCCTCTCACCTCCGCCCGCCATCTCCTGTGGCGGCGTCCGCAGCATTACCCAACCCGGAGCTAGTTGTGTCCCTGGCATCGCCCCTCTCAATGTCCCGCTCGCGACCCGCCGCGGTGGAAACAGCGACCGTGACGACAACCGCGACGACTTCAGCGACGGCAGCAATGACGGTGACGGCGGCCATCGATGTTCACGTCACCGTCCATGCGGCAGACGACGCCGTCGGCTCGCCGCCGGGGCCCATCCCCATCACAACAACTGCGTTGCCCGTGCTTCGAACGCCGACACGGACCGACCCCACGGCGTCGGAATCGCCCGCCGCCACGCGCATCCATCTCTCGGGCCTGCCGTCGCCGCGATCGTCGTCGTGGATGCCGCGTCCGACAACAAACCAGATCGCCACGCCGCCGCCTGCGCGGCGCGACCGGCGTGCCACCGTCTCGTCGTCCTCGCGGCTGCCGGCGCCTACGGGCACCAGTCCGTCGCCCCGTCGCCGCGGCATGCTCCCCGCCCGGCCCTGGTCCTCCCAAGCCCTCCATGCGCCGGCCCCGGCGACGGAGGCACGCCCGTGGCCGTCGAGTCCTATCGCGCGGCGTCTCGCGGCCGCCTCTCCCTCCGCGTCGCCCGTCGTGCCGGCCGCCGCGTTGTCGCCCTCGCCCTCATCGTCGGCCGCGGCCTCGCCGCCCCTGCCCACGTCGCCGGCGGCGTCGCTACTGGCGCGACGGAGCATCGCCCTGACGGACGAGACGCGCGTCTCGCCGCCGACGGTCGCTCCGCCGCCGACGGCCACCTCGCCGGCGCGCGACGTCACGAGCGCGAGCCCGCGGAGCTGCGCGGCGAGCGCTTCTGAGCCTGTCTCACCGGCCACACGGTGGTCCCGCATCGCGGCGCCGACGACGCTGTCGCGGCCCGCGGCTGCCCGGCCGCCCGCAGCGGCCGACGCGGCCCCCGGCACGCCCTCCCCGACGCGCAGCGCTTCGCGGATCAACCGCATCGCCTCCATGGGCCGGCTCAGCAGCACGACCGCAGGCCCCCGTCGCGCCGTGTCCGCCGTGACGGCGCCCGCGGGGACCGCGGGCGCCATGCCGTTTGGCCGCCGTCGGTCCGACGCGTCGCTCGACGCCGCCGGCCACGCGGCCCGCGACGAGCGTCGGAGTCTAGCGAGCGCGCGGTCGACGCCGCTGCTGACGCCGGTGGCGGCCGACGGTGCCGCGACGCCGCCCGAGGCGTCGACCCCCACGACGGCTGCAGGCGCCCTCGGCGGCGCGTATCCACGATCGGGCCTGCCGCAGCGTCGCAGCACGACCACGCGGCCGAGCAACCCGTCGAGCCGGCTGCCGCGGCCCGTGAGCAGTGTCGGGTCGCTCGTTTTCGACAGTGCGGACGCGTCGAGTCGTGGCAGCGGTCCTGGCGGCGTCCGGACGAGCGGGCTCCCGCGGCCGATGGCGACGGCAACGACGGCAACGCCGCGCCAGGGCTCGGCGCCGACTACCGTTGACACGCCCTCGGCCCTCCTGACTCTTCGGTCAGTGCGCTCGCTGTCTCCTGTGGAGTGAAAGCCCTCATGTCATAGACACATGTCGGAGTTGGCTCCTCTGCGTCGATATGGCAATCGATCGGGGGGCGGAGGGGGGCGGGGGGCTCCTTAGAGGAACGTGTTCTAGCGTGCGATCCCCTTGAATGCTCTCGACTCGACGAAAGGCATCCCATTCGGTCTACCGAGTATGGTAGAGGCATCGGAAGAATAATGACGTACGTAACGTCATAACGACGTTCCGCTAAGGCTAGGCATGCGTATGAGGCTTCATGGGAGACCTCTGACAATGGCGGATGATCTCATGGCATTCGCTGCTGTTTCTTGGCCGCACTCTTGGCGTCTCCACTCTCGGCCCCCAGGGTTGCGACGCCCAGCCGGGAAAGAACAAAAGGAAGGGTCGCCGGCGAACCGATGCCGTCGTTGAACGTCATTTACCCGCCACCGGAGGTGCTGTGGAGTGTCTCCGCCTCGGCTCGGCACAAGGCGGCGATATCAAGCGTCGTCACGCATTGCGAACAGTCACATTTTCTACAGTGTGGTATGAAGGATCGCGGCGCGGGCACGTCCCCCGACATCCATCGCGTTTTAATTCGCCAGTCGTGTTATTCAGCGGGCCGAGGCGGCGGGCCTTCGAGACAGCCCGCGCATGAGAAGGCGTGCCGTCCCTGCCCGTCGATGTCGACAGCGATATCGATACTCACACCGGCTCCGATCGGCGCCCGCGCCTGTCGCCAAGTCCGCACGTGGCCTTCGCCTTTGTCATGCGTCGCCATTCCGTGCTCCGCGCCCTGCCGCGGCCTCTTGGCGCGCCGCCCTGGCATTCCCGGCCATGGCTTAGCGCTCCGCGCCTCCATCGCCGCTGTGAAGGCCTCGCTCCCGTGGGCGGCTCTGGCGGCGCGCTGCGGGTGCGACTGCTGAATTCCGCAGCCGAACCGGCCGGCTGCCAGGCCTGCGGCATCCCGGAGGCCGCGTCGTCCTCGCCGTCAGAGCACCCCGAGGCGACCATTCCGCCTGATCTGCTGAGCACGATCGCATCGGCCGCCGAGATGGCTCGCGCGGGTGTCAAACCCTACGCGCGCCATGTCTTTTTTCGCGGAGGGCGGGCCTCTGACTGGCCTGCTCAGATCGAAGCGGCAGCCACCGACAGCGTCGGACGGCGGCTCGCGGACGCGTTCCGCAAAGACAGGCCAAGCTCGGCACTCCGAGCCGCCGCTGCTGCTGCCGCTGCCGCTTCCGAAGCTGAAGCCGAAGCCAATGTAGCGGCCACTCCTGGAAACGGCGCGCGTCGCGCCCGCCTCCCTCCAGGGATCAATACGACGATGGTCACGTGCGTCCAGCAGAATACGGAGGATGCCGCAACGCGGCCCTACGATGCCTCGCGTGCCGCGGAGGTCTGGTGCTTCCCGGAGCGGCTTTACTTTCCGCAGCTGGCGGCCGAGCAGGTCCTGCCGGTGGCAGAGGCCATTCGGAACCACACGCCCATGCCTGATGACGTCGTTTTTGACCAGTTCTCCCCGTCGGAGCCATCGGATCCGCTGCCACCCAGCGCAGGCGATGATCACTCTGCCTTTCTTCAGACGACGACGACGACGACTATGCGAGCTCCCCGCTTTTGGTTGGCTATCTGTGGCCATATGAACCGCGATCAGCGTTGTGGGGTGATTGGCCCGTTGCTCGTCGACGCCTTCCGACGGCAGCTCGCGCTGCGCGGTCTCGGCGGCAAGGTGGATGTTTTTTTGACATCGCACTACGGTGGCCACAAGTTCGCCGGAAACCTCATTCTTTTTTCGACCACGGCGGCATTGAATGGCATCTGGTATGGGCGGGTCCAGCCGCGTCATGTCGCAGATATCATTGATTCTACATTGGTTCAGGGCCAGTTGGTCGAGTCACTGTACCGTGGACGCATGCAACCTCAAATAGCTTCTTTCCAGTGGAAATGAGTTCTAAGCAATTTATACATCTTGGATGAGCGAATGGATCGTCGGCCGGTCTCTTGTGACTGATTTGTCCGCCGAGACCAGGGCGTAATTGCCGTCCCAACAGCTCGAGCGTACAAGGCGTGCGTCCCGCGCTTCCGCCCATTCCTGGCCGACGAGTTCCGGACGACCCAGGTGCATGCCGAGACGAGTCGGGTCCTGCCGTAGCTGCAAACCCGAGACCCGACACCTGTGCCGATCTCTCCCGGCACGTCCCGTGCGGGCGCCCACCCGACCGCGCCGACGGCAGTCAACCGGGTCCGCGTGACCCGGGTGTATGCTCAGACCACTGTGGACCACAGACCAATGCAATCCTGAAACCCGGTCAACGCCGGCGCCAGGGGACTATGGTCCGAGGTTTACCGTGGTGTGATGCCACGGCAAGTTCGTGAACCGCGATCTCAATGCCGCGTTGAACATCTGACGCTGCCTGGCCATGCGGGTCAGATAGGGGGCGCTGTGCCGCATCCCCGGGTAAGCCCCCCTGCAGCCCGTCGTCGGCCAGCTCATCCGACGATGAACCGAATGCGCTGCTGCCGCCGTGCGGGCACCAAGGAAGGTGTTCGGTGTTCGTGATAGGTCGCCTCAAGAGAGAGCCTGTATGTTCGCAAAAATATATTCGATATGAGTATGCCTCACTTGAACGGGTACACTATCTTCACGAGTGCCGGAGGAAGGCCGTGTGGCGTCGGAGTTTGGAGGGGTTTTTTCGACCCATTAAAACATCACGAGGGGGTTGACTACCGTGTCGCCCATGCGGCCCCAAGGACGCACCATGCTACTGCCCCCTCATCTCGAATCTTCAACGACGCTGCTGTTTCCCATCGATACATGAAGTGGTATGTAGTGTTAGTTGATGGTCCTACCCCGTCCCCATCGGATCGGATCTACAAGCACACGCGTCGCCAAAAATGACTTTGCTGAACGCGTTTCTTTCGGACGACAAAGATCCACTCGAGCCGATGGGCGATAAGCGTGGCTCACACCGCGAGCTACGTCGTACTATGAAATTGGCGAAAGGTCCGGCGTCTCGCACGCCTCGCACGCTCATTCGACGTATGTCGGTCGTTGCCTGCTGGCGCATTTTCCGTCCCCACAATTTGATGATGGGAAATGTTCTACTCGTGCTTAATCACTGCAGCCGTCTCGTCCATTTGTGTCGTGTCCCTGGGCTAAACCCCGCCGTTCTCGTCTCGGTGTGCCTCGCTCGAGCCCAGGCGGGTGTACCTCCCCTAAGTCCTAAGACTCCGTCTGAGCACGCCCCTTCCCCGACGCCATCGCGGGCCTCCAACGCGGGTGCACGCCTCACCTCGGGTGTCCAAGCGGATGGCCGGCCCGGTGACGGCGGCGGTGGCGGGGACCACGGTAGGCGTCGACGCGACCCGCATCGCTGCTGCGTCAGGAAGGGGGGTCCGGCGCTAGGCAGGCGCATGGCGGATGGGCGGACGGGCGGAGGTGGGCGGGACGGCGTGCGCGCCGAGACCGACGAGTGTCGCTGGTCTGGCGATGGGGCGGCGGGTTCCACGGGCCCGAGCGCCAGCGGCGGCGCGGGCGTCGTCGCGTTCGCTCACGGCGACGGCGCGCCGCGGGATGCGGGAGACCCCCTTGGGTGAGCTGCACGAGGCCCGCAAGCGACGAGCGGGCCAGGTCGCTCGGGACCCGCGAGGTAGACGACGCACGCGCCTCCTATTGACATAATGTCACAGGCACAGGTTGGAGACAAGCTCTGAAATGTTCACCACGCCAAGAAGGCAGTGGGCTGAAGAAGCGCACCTTCACGAGAATTTGGAGGGGAATAGCGAGACGGCGGTATGTTAGAGTTCCGGCTGGTTGATGAGTTGCCCTTGTTCTTGCCCGCCTTCGCATCCCTTCCCACTCGTCTGCCGTGGCTGCCTGCTTGCCGCTTGAATTAATACCGCGCCTCGCTTCCCCCCTTCCCGTTTCCCCTTGTAGCTGGACGCGTGTTGTTCAGGATGGCTGCCTTTGACCAGGAGGCTGCTGCCAAGGCCGCTCCTGCGGCCAACGAGTCCGCCGCCGCGGCCGCCCACCCGGAGCAGGAGCCACCCGTCGACCACGACCAGGAGCATGACCAGGAGCCCGAGCAGGCCTTCCTGCCCGATGCCGTGCGTTCGTTCGTCGCGCGTCTGGCCCGTGACGTGTCGGAGTGCAAGTGGCTCGACCTCGAAATCGTCTACGAGGAGGTGTACCCGAAGCTGACGGCGTCCTACTTTTCCAAGTCGCTGTGGCCTGAGGCAGAGGCCTTTGGCCCGGACCTGACCGAGGACCCGCTGATCTGCATCCTCTACAAGCAGCTGTACTACCGCCACCTGTTTGCCAACGGCACGCCGTCCTTCGGCGACTACATCGACTCTTACACGGTCTACGTAGACTTCTTCAACTTCATCTTCAGCAAGCCGTCGGACTTCGAGCTCCCGAGTCAGTGGCTCTGGGACATCGTGGACGAGTTCATCTGGCAGTTCCAGGCGTTCACGCAGTTCCGCGCGACGCTCACGCCGGCCTCGCACCCGGATGAAATCGCGGAGCTCTGCGAGCGCCCGGACATCTGGAACGTGCACAACGTCCTCAACGCGTTCTACTCGGTCGCCAACATCAGCGCCATCAACGAACAGCTTATCGCCAAGAAGAACGGTGCCTCGGCCGATGAAATCGCTGAGATCGCGGGCCCCATCGGCTCCCGCCCCCTCTTCCAGGTGCTCGGCTACTTCTGCTTGATTGGCTTGCTCCGCACCCATGCCATCACGGGTGACTACCACCTGGCCCTCCGCTCGCTTGAGCACCTCGGTGGTTCATTCAACGACCCCCTGTTCCGCCCCGTCAACGGCTGCCACATCACCACCTTCTACTACCTCGGCTTCACTTACATGATGCTCAGCCGGTATGCCGACGCCATCAAGACCTTCTCCTCGGTCCTCATGTACATTGCCCGTCTCCGCGGCGTCTTTGCCCGTCAGGCCGCCGCCGCCGCCTCGGCCGGCACCGCGTCCAACGCTACCGCGCTCTTGAAACTCGGTGACAAGATGTACTCCTTGCTCGCCGTCTGCAACGCCCTCTGCCCCACCAAGCTCGAGGATGCTCTCGTCGTGAACCTTCGCGAGAAGGTCATGCCCGACGTGCTCCAGGTCATCAACTCGGCCTCTTCCACGACCCTGTCGCGTGGCGGTGCCGACGAGGTCCTCGCCGCGTTCGAGAAGCTCTTCGCCTACGCGGCGCCCAAGTACGTTGAGCCCGTCGCCCCCGACTGGGAGCAGATGGACGCTGACGCCGCGGACCCCACGCCGGCCGCTGCCGCCGCGGCCGCTGCGGCCGCTGCCGCCGCTGCCCAGCAGCAGCAGCAGCAGCCGGTCCACCTCCGCGCGCTTACCCAGGGTACCCCGCAGCAGCGCCAGCGCGCGCTGTTCCTCGCCCGCGTGGCGCAGCAGCTTCACCTGCCCGTGGTCCGCTCGTACCTCAAGCTCTACACGACGCTGCCGTTGACGAAGCTCGCGGGCTTCCTTAACCTGGAAGGCACGCCGGCGCAAGTCGAGGCCGAGGTGCGTCGCCTGCTGCTGGTCTGGACACAGGCCACGCGCCAGCGCCGCCACCACGCGACGGGGCCCAACGGCCAGCCGCAGCCCTTCCACGAGGGCCAAGTCGCGAGCTCCATGGACCTCGAGTTTGTCGTCGATGGCGCCATGATTCACGTGCACGAGAGTAAGACCTCGCGCTCGCCGGCCTTCTGGCTCATGCGTCAGACCGAGCGCATGGGCGAGACTGCCCGCGCCCTCCAGGTCGGCGGCGCCGCCGCCCGCCGCGCCTCGGCCAACGCCACCGCCAACTCGGCCGCCTCGGCGGCCCTGACGGCCTCGGTTGCCAAGCCTGTGGAGGCCGCCGCCCCCGTGGTCGCAGCGTCCTAAGCAGCACCTGGCGACTTCGTCCCATCTCGTCCGATCTGATTCTGATCAGGATATGCACCGCGCCCTCCGATGCCGATGGCCGCTGCGTGGTCACTGGAGCGAGAGGGGCGTCCTTTTCCATCATCATACGGCTTCATTCTCATCTCCCGTTCTGTCCTTTTCTCTTGCTTTCCCGCTCCCTTGTAAAACGAATTTTTTCTGCTATGACGGCGGTCGCGATCCCCGAGAGGCTTCGTGGAAGGCTGCGTCAGGGGGAGGAGGAGGGTCCCCGCGCATGCTCCGCTGGTTCATGGCGGCCATGGCGGCCATCGCGGCCATCGCGGCCATCGCGGCCATCGCGGCCATCGCGGCCATCGCCCCCATCGCCCCCATCGCGGCCACCCTGTTTGGGTGCTGGCTCAGCCACGCGGCCGCTGGCCCCCCCCCTTTCCTGTCGCTCGGGCTCAAAGCCGCGGCATGGCTCGACCCCCCCCACCGCGTGGGGAAGCGTCCGGCCGAACGCCGTGTGCGGCAGACGGCAATGGGTCGTTCGGCGCTCGTCGGGAGCGCGGGCGGAAGGCCCGGAAGGCAGGGGTGGACACGAGGCGATCATCACGACAAGAAAAGCGACATCATCGGGCCCCCGCGGCGGCGATACGGCCAGATCGCGCGGGGACCGACCGGGGGAGCGGATCCACCTGGGGCCAACCCCGGATTGATACCCGCAGGTGATCGATCGTTCTGCTTCGCACCAAATCCATCGCTTCTGCTGGATAGCCACGGCTGGACGCCCACCATCCGTGCTGGTCCTCTTCACGTCGTTCATCGATGACTTTCCACGTGCACCACAGGGACCACATGCCTCGTACGGTACACCCTGTTAACAACGCATGACCCCCCTCTCTGGTTGATCCGAATGACGGCCCGACCGCGCTCGTCCTCGATCGAGCCTCCCATCGTTTTTGTGTCGTTAGCCTCGCGGCGAGTCGTATCGCTACCACCATCTCCACCACCACCTCCGTCAGCACCAGCACCAGCACCACCACCGGTGTCTCGGTCCCTGCGACCACACCAGATTTCGCGCTGCCGTGATACGTCATGACATCTCACCGACAGCCGCCGTCGCGCTCGTCGCACCCGCCCATGGGCGGCATCATGCCCCGCTCGCGTCGCGCTAGCAGTCTGTCGGACGCCCCCACGCTGTGGATCATACCCTCTACCTCCGCCTCCACCTCGGCGTCCGGCATGCCGTCGTCGATGACGAATGTCGCGATGCCCAAGACTCTCGTCGGCGGCGATGACGCTGGCGCCGCCGCGGCCTCGCCACCAGCATCGGCGCCGCCCTTGCTCAAGCCGTCGAACTGGACAGCGGGGTCCAAGGGACCCTGGACCCAGTTGCCGAACCTTCCAGAACATTACGGACTGGCTTATGATCCGGTCATGCGTGACACCGATGATCATGACAGCGAGCATAATGATGATGATGATGATGATGCATCCCGATTTCATGGCATCTCTCACCGGCATCACCATCACCAGCATCACCAGCATCATGAAGGTGGTGTCGACGCGCTTCATCCGGCTATGCCCACCGATCGGCACGGCGGCTATCGCGCTTCCAGCGTTGCCGAGAGTGATCGCACCCATTGCCATAATGACCGCGACCATGATAATGACAGTGAGGCGCCGCTCATTCATGACATGTCGCGTCTGACATCGTATAGCTATGAGGACCGCGACTCCGCCGAGGATGGTGAGGATGCGGAAGCACCGGACGCCACCGAGGCCGGATGGGCACGGGCATCGCGTGTCCCATCGCAAGATCCTGCCGCCGATCGAGACCCGCACCCGCGTTCGGGAGTTCCTTCAGCTGATGCGCTGCCAGCTACCAGCGTCGATCCGCGGCCCTTCCACACGTATGCTCGCTACATCGGCTATGACGACTTGTACACCTTGACGCCGCCCCCGCCCGCTGCCTTCCCCACGCCACGCGAAGCCATCGATGGACACGCAGGGGAAGGTCCCCACCAACAGCAGCAGCAGCAGCAGCAGCAGCAGCAGCAGCAGCAGCAGCAGCAGCAGCAGCAGCAGCAGCAGCAGCAACAGCAACAGCAACAGCTACAACACCATCATCACCATCATCACCATACGCATCGTGCGCGTCGGGCGGCTGGCACGGACGCGAGCACACTCATCGATGCAAACGCGGCCCTTCCGCGCAAGAGCCCTCTGAGGGATCTCCTCAGGCACGCGGATGCGGATGAGGATGTGGATGCGGATGCAGATGCGGACAGGCGTTCAAACCGGTCAGGGGTGTCATTGGCCACCGCCTCGTCGTCTTCATGGGAATCGCGTGGATCCACTGGGCGTTTAGCCGACTCGGAGCCCGATTCAGACTCGGATGCCGAGCGGGGCCAGGAAGACAAGACGCCGCTGCGCCAGTCAACTCAGACGGCGTTGATCGGCCAGCAGGCAGGTGGCTCGCCGGCGCCTTCGGGGAGCAAAGGCGCGGCATCAGTCGTCGTTCCGCAAACGGCAGATTCCCTTTGCCCGTCGAAGGAAAGACATACGCCACCGGTGGCGACAGCGCCGCTGGCCACGATGAAAGGCGCCACGGCGTCTATAAAACCCTTGACGCCCTTATCGTCGGCCTCGCGGTCGTCGTCGTCGTCGTCGTCGCCTTCGTCGTCGTCGTCCTCGTCAGCATCAGCATCGCTGTCGTCAGGGACGCCGTCGCTTGCCGCGGCTATAGACGTTGGGGAGACCGCAGGATCCGGTTTGGATGGGCAAGACCATCGGCCGTCACCTCCCCCGTCCCAGTGGCCGCCCTTACCGGATAGCCATCCCGATGGTGGCCCCGCGACCGCTGTGATCGATGCCGATGCCGATGCGGGTGGTCGGGGTGCGGATGGGGATTCCCAGCACCAGACCTTGCCGCCGTCGGCGTCGGCGTCGGCGCCGCGCCACCGCCGCGCTTCGCGAGCCCGCATCTGCACCCAGGACACGACCCTCGACTGCGACTTTGACCTGACGCAGGCGTTGGCCGATATGGACGTATCCGACGCTTCTAGCATGGAGTCGCAGCCGGTGGTCCCATCGACACGGCACAACCCCGCCGTCGGTGCCAATCCGCCAACCATCATCGCGCGCGATTTCGGCCGCGAGGACGCGGGAACGCCCGCCGGCTCCTTTTCTGCGGCCACAGCTCGTGTCCCCCCGGCGGATGGGGCACGCGGTGGCCATACACGCGCACATGCATCGCACCACGCCTTGCCCCGAGGCCACACACGCGCACATGGCGTGGCGCAGCACCCCCCGCCCTCGCGCGCTCGCGACCCGCCATTGGCCTCATCCCGCTGGTCGCCGGCGCTAGCCGAGGCGCGGCCGCCCCTCGACCCGTCTCACCTGGCCCGGGCGCTCACGGCGGCCTCGGCCACCTCGACGGCGGCCACCATTGCGACGGTCACCCCGGCGGCGGCGACCACCGCATCGCTAGCCGCCGCGGGCCGCCGGCCCAGCGCGCCGAGGGGCCATCATCCTCACCCAAAGCATCGGAGCACCGCGTCCCGCTTGCCGCCGTCGAACGTGGTGAGCCCGAGCGTCAGCGGCAGCGCAAGTGCGAGTGCCAGCGCCAGTGCGAGCCCGAGCCCGCTTGCATCGACGACGTCGCCGAGTACGGATTTTGACATGGACCCGGACGCGCTGGGCGAAGTGTGGATCTTGGGCGGCGCGGACTATGCGCTGCGGTCTCATCCGCGTCACTCGCGTGCCCAGCGCGCCGCACAGCATGGCGTCGGCCATCCGCTGCATCTGCGCACCACTGGGACAGATGCCATGGGGCCGAGCGACGGACGTGAGGCGCTGCCGGCCGATGCGGGCGGGATCGCTGCGCGCGGGCAGCCCTATGCTTCGACGCCCGGATCGACCACGGGCTCGGCGTCCGGAGGTTCAGCCCAGCAGGCGTTCTCTGGCCACAGCCGCGGCCATCGTCGCAACATAAGCATCGGACTCACCCTCAGTCCCGGGATGGATCCGCGCGATAGCCGCTATGCGAGTTACGACGACGACGACGACGAGAGCGACGACGACGAAGCGATCCGGATGGGCGCGTACACGTGCCTCGGCCATGCAGGCGTTCAAGCCTGCGGTTGTGCGTATGCGGACCACGAGCACGATCCAGACGACCTCGACGTGCACAGCCATCTGCGGTCCCCGACGCACAGCCGCTGTCCGAGCCACAATCATGGCTTCGGCGGTTCCGCCGACTCGAACGACGGCGACGACCTCGGCGACCCTGATGCAGACGGTCGCGAAGGCCGCGCGTTCATGTTCCCGCCGACGCCAATGCCGTTGTCCCGGCCGCTCTCGGACGTCTCGTCGTCGTCCTATTTACCGCATACGCAGCCGGCCCATCCATCGCGCCATCAATCGGCCCAGGGCGTGATGCCGCTACTTACCGACACACCGGCGCGTCCGCTGCATGTGAGTGCTGGTGCTGGCGCTGACGCTGCCGGCGGCGGCGGCGCTCCCAGCGCCGAAGACGCTGTCCTATTGACTCCGAACGACCTGTCGACGTCATCGGTCGTCACGCCTGCCCAGACCCCGGGCCGCGGCGGTGGACGTCATGGCCACAGTCGCAACGTCTCGGCCGTCTCCATTGGTCGCGCGTCCGTGGCCTCGTTTGCCGAATTGATTCGTGAACTCGGTCTTACGGTCGGGACGACGCCCGGCTCAATCCGGTTCTATCCATCGGCTGATGATACGGACGATCGAGATGACGACGCCAACCCGGCCCGCCGCGCCCGGGGCAGCTCGGGCGCGAGCCAGGGGAGCGGCGGTGAGGCGGACCAGACGGTTTCCAGTGCGACACGCAGTCGTCGCATGCTGTTGCATCGGCTCGCGCAAGTCACGTCGCCCGAAGCGTCGGAGGGCAGTGGCGGCGAGCACATGAGCTCCGCTTCCTCGCGCACGCACAGCGGTACCGACTCGCTCAGCGGCTCGGACAGCGAATGTCCGAGTGACTGTCTCTGCGAAGTCGGGGTGCGCCGCCGTTCCCTTCGCACCGCTTCCGGCCACGACGGTGATGGTGGAGGTGACGGTGGCCGTGGTCACGACCGCGACCACGATCGTGACCGCGAACGTGACGCCTTGTTTGGCGCGCCTCCGCCCCGGCCGTTGGTCGCGGCCAATCCTGATCTGAAGGCGGGCCCCGTTCCTTTGGTCACGCAAGATCCGATCCTCACACAAGCGCCGCTGGACACGTCGTCGCGACCGATCGACGGCTGGCAGCGACCGCCGTTGCCCTATGAAGTGGATTCGGCTGAAGCTCATGGACGGCCGAAGGGCATGCCACCCCACCCGTTCGATCTCTCCATCCCATCGACGCATGATGCGGTACCGGTCGCATTCCCTCCCTCATCATCCCCGTCATCGACGACGACGACGACAACGACGCCGGAACGCTGGACGTTTCCGGTACATCATCAGCGGCCCATCCATTCCGAGACAGCGGATAAAACACGCGTGACGGTGCTCACGCGCGAACCGTCGTATCCTCCCGACCTGACATCGCCTCCAATCGAGGAGCGGGGGCGGCGCGTCCTGACGCCGCCGTCGTCCAACCCGACGTCCCCGCTCCGTGTGATGGTGCCCGCGCCCTCGTCCGTCGTGCCTGCTGCACCAGCCGCGTTAAGCAAAGTCCATCTGCCCACGGCGTCTACTGACGCCACGGCGAAGACGCCCGTCACGGCGACGACGCCCGTCACGCCGGCCAATCCGACGGCGCCGGCCACCATGATTTCTCCTGCCCAAACGCCGTCGACGCGGTCACACGGGTCACGCCGCTCCGTCACTTCATTGGGGTCGACCAACACGACGAGCGATCGCTCGCAGAGCTGCACATGGGATGACCGCGGCAGACCTGCTTTCGAGTCCGGGAGCCTCGGTTCGACCCATGCCATGTCGCCCGTCGACGAGCATCCGCCCCAGCCGGCGTCGGCGTCGGCGTCGATGCCGACATGGGCACAGACTTCGGCCGACGCCGTCCACGAAGACTTTCGCCATCACAGCACGGTCACCCTGGGCGACGTGCCTCACCCACGGCCCTGGCTCGCATCCTCTGTCGCGTCAATGGGCTCGTCCGAGTCCATGCGGATCCCGACCCTCGGCTTCTCTTCTGCATCGCCGTCCGCTATCTCCGTGAGCGGCAGCCCCAGCGGCAGCCTCAGCGGACCTCGGGTCGGTCCGCGCACCCTGCCTGCGCCTCAGGCGCCCGTCTCGAAGGCCGCAACAGTGGGCGCCGACAAGCTTGCGGCGCCGTTAACGACCCTGCCGTTGGCGACTCCCCAGCGGCCTGGACTGGGTAGTCGACAACGGTCCTGGGTCGTTGCGGCGGCGGAGACCTTAGGGTTGCGCCGTCCGCGCCTGCGCCGCGCCGAGTCAATTGCGGCGGATCCGTCCGATGCCGAGGGCGTGTCCCCATCCATGTCGACACCGTCCGCCATTACGGCGGGCTCACGGTCACGCCGCCGTTTCGGTCTTGGCTAATTCGCTTTCATGTTGCTTCATTTTGGGTCCATTCTTTTTTGTTTTCTTTTCATTCCAAGATTTTCATTTTCTTCATTCATTCGGTTGGAGATCGATTTCATTTTATTTTGTTCATTACGTGACATGTGCCTCAGAGACCATGCTGTCCTTTTTTATCGACGGTGCCATGCTGATCATGGATTCTTCATCAAAAATGGTTCCCCGATGTGACGCATACATCGACCCACTTGCCACCGATGACAGAGGGATCGTTGTTATCGTCTTTGTCATCGCCCATATCCACAAAGTCGAGCGCCAGACAGTCCGGCCCTGGCTGTTGCGGTTGGTCGCCAGCCCTTTCTTCTTAGGAACTGCGACTTTTTCTTGTTTCGTTCGTTTATGTATCATTTATTTATACGCGCTTTTTCAGTCAATCGACGTGTGTTTGCAACGAAGAGAACAGGAACGCGGCGTCCTCAAGAGTGTCCTTCCGATCCATGAAGTATCGAGATGGCCGCTGCCTGATCGATGACGGGATTAGATTGCCTCTTCCTTGTTCAGCTGGCTGGGGCGCTTGCTCCTTTCAGGTCGCCGCGGTCATCCATCAAAGCGATTCAAGTCATCCACGCCGCTGCGATCCGGGCTTGAAGCACCGTGCATCATGCCGTCCGGGGCCCCGCCACCCGCTGTGTTTCTCCCGGCCGATCGGGCGGACCCGGTGTTCCGGGAGGCTTCTGGCGGCGGCTTGACCCGCCGGGCCGCTGTTTGCCGATCCTGCCCTAGCGGCGGTCGCGGTGGCTTGGATGGCCCGTCGCGGCCGGCCCGAGCTCCGCGTTGCCGCCCCCGGCCTGCATCCCCACCGCTCGCGGTTAGATGAGCCACGCGGGTCGCGAGCCGCGGGTATCCCGCGGCCGAAACAGGGACACGTCTGCGTGTCCGCCGCATGAGGGGGAGTGTCCCCTCTCCATCGCCCGCGTCGCCTCCACGCCCCGGCTTCGACGATGGGAGGACCGCGATCCGCCCCCGTCGCTTTGAAACACGCGGGCCGCCGCTTCAGGCCACTTCAGGCAGGCCCCTGGTGGGGTCGCGCGGAGGTATGTCGCCACACGGCTGGCGCTGAAAAATAAATCACTGAACACTCGGCCGCGGCAGCACGATGGCCTCGCCCCGGATCACAGGAGCGGGTGAAGGTGAAGACATTCCACGGTGCCGATGGACCATCGCGGGAGCGTTGGCGGCGCTCGCGGCGCCCACGCAGAGGCCGTGAGGACGATGCGGCGGCGACAACGGCGACACCGACGACAACGACGCGGTTGACACATAATGACCCATCGGTGCCGCTGCTCGGACATCCAGGGGAACATCCAGGCGGCTGCGCCATGGCACACCGGCTAGCCACTCGCGGCGGTGGACCGGCTCCGATCTCGAAGCCGCCACGCCGCAGGCCCCGCACGAGGACGCCGATTCGACATGTCCCCGCCGTCCCCGCCGAGCGTGTTGCGGCACCCCCAGCCGTGCGATCATGGTGAGTGATGGTGGTGCGTGTTGTGGGACCCGAGGGCGTTCCGCCACGGCCGCCGCGTTGGCGGCAGGTGCGGCGGCCGACGCCGCGGCGACCGTGATCGGCGATCTGGGGCGGCGGCCCGCGCCAGCCGTGGTCCGTGTGCGGCGGACGCGTGAGCGGAGTTTCAGGGTCCCATGCGGTTGCTGCGGCTTGCAACACGGAGCGGGCTGAAAAGAAGCAACGAAAGGGGAAAACATGCACGGCAGAAGGCTCCCGCTGGGGCTGCCGATCGCGCCGCCGCCCGCGCCCGCCCGATCCGGGGCGGAGCCGGCCGCGTCCACCCGCCACGCGTCCGAGCGAAGCGGTTGGCGGGCCGGATACGTTCCACACGTCCACAGCGCATCACGTCGCGGCCCATCGCATCGGATCGCATCACGTCGGCCGACAATCGACGCCCATGTAGCCATTTAGCCGTCGCCGTCGCCGTCGATGGCCAAACGTAGCGAGGGGCAGCTTTTGGGTAGGCGTGGGGAGCGGCGCGTGTGAGGGCGAGGTGTCACCTCGCTCGGGCTTTGGATGGGCTAGGCCGGTCGCATGGCGATGGCGATGGCGATGGCGATGGCGTCCTGGCAGAACGGTGGCCGCCGCTACCGGAGCCACACCGTGGTCTCACCCGATCAACCGCGCGTCCAGCAGCCGGAGAAGCATCCAGTCGCAGGGGGCGCTTGATGACGCAGGCATAAAACACGGGCCGGCCGTGTCAATCGACCCAAGAAAACTCCGCTATGAGACAGACAGGATCTCGGGGAGAACGGAGAAAAGTCCGACAGCGACGTTCCGCCGACGTCGACGCCGATACCGATGTGGATGGTGGAGGTCGTCGTGGACTGCATGGCGCATCGGCCGTGCATCGGGACCACCTGCCTCGTGCGACAAGCATGAAGTGAGCATGTTATTATTTCTTTGTCTCGTGGAGGCGTGCCGATGGAGCACGTGCTACGTCAAGTGTCAGGGTCGCATCAGGACCGTCTAACACGGTGGCTCTATGATCCGTGGCCGATCCTCCAACCTGGGCATCATCGCTATCTTGCGAGACCCGACAACCTTCACGCCTGCGAACGCCGCTCGCCGCTCGCTCGATCTACGGCCACGCTGGCTACGGAAGGCCTCATCTCTATCTCAGGTGATCTCCGGCAGATCTTCCGCCCCTGAGCGCCTCGGCTCCCTCGACTCCACCACTCATCCTCATCGATAAAGGCAGACCGGGAATCGTCAAGGGTGTGTCCTGCTGACCACTCGAGCAGCGAGGTTCGGCTCTGACCAACACCCGGTATCCTCTCGGTCCCTAGCTTTCCAGCGCAAATTTCCTTGCTGTCGCGTTATTATTATTATTTTTCACTCATGAATCGTCGTGACAAGTGACGCACCCTGCATGCTGTCGATCCGCCGTGCCGATCTGACCGCGTGATTAGCGCTCCGCCCTGTGTGTTTGGCCGTTCCTGCTGAACGACGTTCCCAACGACGTTCCCGGCGACCCTCTGAACACCGTTTACCGTGCTGGTCATCCATCGCATCAAGCGTCATACTGCTACCCCCTATCAAGCATCCTCCGCACGCCAAGTGCGGGAGGACCGCGACCCTCACCCGATAGTCCCAGGACGCAACCGCCGTTCCATGGTGCTAGCCCCGCCGAAGCTAACTCGATCACCCCGCTTCCTGTCACTCCGACCGCCCCGTCGCCGCGTCGTTGAGGCGCGCGACTGCACCGCGTTCCTGCTGCATGCTACACGCGCCAGCAACACGCCACCCTGTGGCCGCGGGGATGGCTAATCACGTGCCGCAATCCATGATGGCCCATGCACCGTCGGCGCCGTCTCCCGCGGCGGCGCGGCCGTCGCGGCCGACCCGAATCCCGGTTGCTCGCTCGTCGACAGCTGCGTCGTCGGTCGCGTATCCGGGGGGCTCGGCCGCCACGCCAGGCCATCGCGGCCGCAATCTCGTGGCCTCGGCCTTTCGGTTTCCGCTCGGGAGCGACCCATGCCTCGCCCGCGACCGCCCGTCGAGCGCTGCGTCGCCGGCATCGCCCGCGCCGGCCTCCAAGCGCGGAAAGGCCCTGCGCCACTCAGGCCAGGTCATGGCCTTGTTCCGGCACGGCTGGAAGGCCGTTGTCTCGCGGCATAGTCCGGACCGGACACCGCGCTCATCCACTCCCTCACTGGCGCATTCGAGCGGCCGACGGGGGCATGCGGCCTCTCTGTCGAGTATGACGGCGGCCGCCGCCGCCGCCGCGGCGACGGCCACGGTCGCCGCGCCCGTGCTTGTCTTTGGGCCGCCGCCGCCGAGGACGGTCTCGTTTCGCGACGACTGGCCCGCGCGTGATGCATACGCGGTCGCGTCGCCGATCCCGGCCATGCCCATTCCGAGGCCGCACCAACGCGACACGTCGCCTCGCGGGGTCTTGCGGAGCACGGAGATCCTTTCACCGATCCCCCGACACGGCCCGAGTCCGTTGATCGCCGCGGCGTCGCAGGACGACGTCACGAGCGACGCGCACTCGGACGCCCACGCGACGCCGCGGCCCATGTCCTCGGCAGCCGAGAAGGCATGGAGCGTGACACAGAGCGCGTTCCAGCTCGGTGGCGTCGAGCTCGTCGAGACGACGCCGGCTTGGGGCAAAGCTCACGCGCCGATGGCCGGTAGCATCATGGCGTCGGATCAGACACTGCATGCCTCGCAGACCATGATGCAGTCCTCCTCGTTGCCGAATCCGAGCGGTTTCGCGGCGACAGAACTGGGTCACGAGCGCCCGCTGATGGCGCATCACCGGGAGCTGGCTCCACCGTTTACAGTCACGTCGTTGCCTGGCACCACGTTGCTGGAGAGTCATGCGGCGGCAGCGGCAGCGGCGGCAGCGGCAGCGGCGACCACGGCCACGGCCACCATCGTGTCCGTTGGTGCGGCAGCTGCGACGGCTGTTACAACGACAACGACGACGACGACGTCCACGACGATGACCACGACTACGACCACGACAACTACCACGACTACGACGGCGGCCATTACACCGCTGAGCCCTGCCGTGGGGCTGATGAGCCAGAGCTTGCCGTTCGCCCGGAGCTTGCCGTCAACCACGACGCGCCTGCTGCTGGAGCCTATCGGTGATTTGCGGGGGCTGGTCCCCATCGCTATTCAGCCTGACCAGTATGGGCTCCCGCCGCACCACCGTCTCGCTTCAACTTCCAACTATGAACGTAGCCATCGCGTGCACCACACCCCTATGGAGACCAGTACCCATGCAGCCTCGGCGTCCTTGTCCCATCTCGTCACGCAGTCGAGTTTCGGATCCTCGAGTCTGGACGACCACGAAGCGCTACCGGGCGCAATTTCATATCCCACCCTCCATCACTCCGGCCAGTGGGGAAAGACGTCGGCGACAACGACCATCGCCACGCAGTCGTCCCAGCCACGCAAGTTCTCATTCACCCTGCCCTTTCTCTGGAACGGCGCCTCTCGCGACCCTGACCGCATCGACGTCACCTCCGTCCGCTCCGGCGGCCACGTGGTCGCAGACGAGGCCGACGACGCAGGGGTAAGCCTGCGAAAGTCGCGCCACCCGTCGATCGGCTCGATGAGCAGTATGGGCGTGCCGACACCGTTTGCGCCGTTTTCGCCGCAGCCCACGCCGCTCGCCAACACGCATGGCGCCACGTCCCTTTCGAGCGTCTCGGGCGCCGAGTCAGCTGTCATGACGCCGTGTCGTTCCCCGAGCCGGCTGTTCCATTCGCGCAAAACGACCATGCACACGCTACACAGTTCGACGCCGACGCCGACGTCGACTCCCATGCCGACGTCCGCGGCCGCAGCGGCGACCTCGGCCAGCTCGTGGGGGCCCGATGCCGTGGAGGCCGGGTTCGCCGCGGCAGCGCCTCAGCCGTCACTGGGGACGACCTCGCCGCAGCTGGTGCCCGTTCTGGGGTCGCCGATTGCGCTGGGCAAGCAGCGGACCCCGCGGTTCCGCCACTTTAGCGTCGCGACCCCCGTCGCACCGCGCCTGCATCCGCTTGCGTGCTCGATGGACATGCTCAGCCGAACGACGCACGACGGCCACGCGCTGCGCAGCCAGCGCGCCAAGTCGGTCGACGCGGATCTGCACCATCTGCCAGCGACGACGTCGCTCGTGTTTCAGCCGCGGACGCCGCTCGGCTTTGCCCCGCCACGTCCCGCTTCGCGGAGTCGCACTGGATCGCCCGTGCCGACGGCTGGCATCACGAGCGGCAACGGCCATGGCTGCTTCGCGGCCCTGTGGCACAATGACGGGGCCAGTGGCGTCACGGGCTCGGGCACCCTGCTGTCGCCGCGACCCCATACGCCGCCGAACTATGTGACACCCACGTCGACGATGGCGGCCACTATGACCTCCTCGCCGCTGGGCCTGGCCCGACGCACTGTCTCGCGACAAGTGATTGAGACCTCCACGATTTATGCCAAAACGGATTTGCCCAGCCAGCTCATGTCCCCGCATGGCGAGCCCGAGGCGTGCCAGGGCAAGGTCAATCAGTACCACATTCTCAAGAACATTGGGACCGGCGCGTTTGGCCGCGTCTCGCTGTGCCGCTCTGGAACCAACAGCCGATACTATGCGTGCAAGATCATTTCCAAGAGCCGCTTGCGCCGGAAGTTCCGCTGGTCTGCCAATGGCTCACAGGACCACCTCAAGATTGTCAAGCGGGAGATTGCGATTCTCAAAAAGCTCAGCCTGCATCCCAATATCAACGCGTTGGTGGAGGTGCTGGATGATGCCAAGGAAGACCTGTTGTATATGATCTTTGAGCTCTGTGAGTATGGCGCGGTCATGCAGCTTCGGCCTGGCGAGCGCGTCCGTCCCTTTTCGGAAGCCTTGTCGCGCCGCTACTTTATCGATATCCTGCGCGGCCTCGAATTTCTGCACTTCAAGGGGATCATTCACCGGGACATCAAGCCGGAAAATCTGTTTCTAACGGTGGACGGATCTGTCCAGATCGGCGATTTCGGGATCAGCCATCTGCACGACAGTAATGAGAGTCTCCTGGGAGCCACGGGCAACAATGCGACGCCGGCCTTCTCGCCGCCCGAGTACTTTGCCTGTGCGGAGGAGGAGGAAGCCATCACCCCGGCGTTTGATCTCTGGTCGCTCGGTGTCACTCTGTTCTGCTTCCTGCACGGTCACTGCCCCTACGAGAACGACAATATAATGGAGCTCCACCGCCAGATCCTGACTGACGAGCCCCAGATCTCCGAGTCGATTTCGCCCGAGGCCCACGACCTGATGATGGGCCTGATGTGCAAGGACCTGCATACGCGGCTGACACTGAATCAGACCAAGATGCATGCCTGGGTGACCCAGGGTGGCACCGAGCCGCTGTGGAATGCCGAGGAGAATTACTTGGCCGAATCTGACAATGAGCCCACGGAGGCCGAGGTGGAGGCCGCGATGAGTCCGGCGCTTATGTTCGTGACCAAAATCTTCAACCGTTTCAAGGGCAAGCGCCGCTCCGCCACGCCCATTCCGGCGCCCGCCAGAGACGATCTCACTGCTTCATCCGCATACGGCGGTGTTTCACGATCGGCCGCCACCGTCGCGTGCCCTTCGCCGCGCTTCGGCACCTCACCGCTCACGACGTTCGAGCGTCCCGTTTCAGTGGTCACGACCGCGCCCGCGCCCACGATGACCGTCATCGCTCCATCAATCCCGGCGTCGGCGGCGGAGGCGGGTGCTTCCGACGGCCTCGCCGCCCTGTTGCTCGACTTACCGATCACGTACTCACCCCTGTCGATAGCGCGTCCCGAGACGCCGGCGACCCCTAGCGACGTGGTGCCCGGCGTCGAGGCGAACGTCCGCCGCTTGGAAATCCTGAGCGCGCGGCCCGATGAGGCGCATGCGAGTCCCGAGCAACGCACCGCGAGCGTGATGCCCTTCCGTTTCCTGCGGTCGCGGCGCTCGCTCGAGTCGGCGCCAGCGTCCACTCACCCGGACCCGGTGATTGCGATCCCGTCTCGCCCTGACACGCCAGATAGTGTGGCGTCGCCCGCGTCCGCCACGTGGACTGTGCCGGCGCCGGTACCGCTGCCGGTACCGCTGCTGGCGCCGCAGCCGCTGACGGTTGCGGTGCCAGCCTTCTCATCGCTGTCCCTAGCGGCGTCGATCGACGAATCGGGCGGCTCGCAGGTCGATAGCTCGACCCAATCCACCGGTCCGATCGCTATCGACGCTTTGACCGAGTACGACGGCGGCACAAGACCGGGCGAAGCCTCGGGAGCCAGTGATGGCGGCAGCGGTATAGTCAGCGATGACGGTAGTGATGGTCTCCCCCCGACGGTCGGGAGTGCCTCAGACATGTCGCCGCTGGTCACGCATCGTTCGACGCACCCCATCGATGAAGAAGAATTCACTGGCTGATGGAAATTGGTTGCCCAGGAAGCGACAGAACTTCGTAATTCGATGGGGGGAGTCAAGGGGAGATCCCTCTTGATGTCTTGATGGCGGTTCACCTACGAATCACCTACCAAAGATTGGAACTTTATACTTTTGAATCATTTTGCATCGTACCACGTTCGGACCACTAAGGCCCATTCGAAATCAGCCAAGGTGGTCCGAGGCGCAATATAATCGAGACATGCGCCACTAGCTCGCAATGCGCAATGATCTCGATGATCTCGCGAGGAACACATCGGCGCATGACAGCAGATCGGATCGCGGTCAAAGACCGAAAATACAAAAAAAGCACGCCAAGAACGATGCGGAATATACGCTGTCGCGAATGATGTATTGTTCGTGTATATAGGCCCTTCCTGGCACCTCTCGCTGCACACGATGCCCTCCGTGCTGTCCCCTAGGGGTCCCCCACCGAGGCAGTACACATTCAGTTCATAGTCGGATGAGCGTCGAGGGCACCGGTTCCGCACCGTCCTGGTCGACGAGTTCCGGACGACCCAGGTGCCGAGACGAATGACTTCCTGACCAAGGTGCAAACCCGGACACGGCCGTCGGGTCGGGAGCCGACGGCCGTGCCGATCTCTCCGCGTCCCGGGCAGGTGCTCCTCCGACCGACGGCCGTCAACCGGGCCCGCAAGACCTGGGTATACGCCCAGACGAATATGGTCCTGAAACCCGGTCTACGCCGGCGCCAGGGAATCGTAGTTCGAGGTTTGCTGTGGTGTGAAGCAACCAGCGGCAAGTGGGTGAACTGCGACCTCAATGACGTTTTGAACATCCGACGCTGCCTGGCCCCACCCGTCAGGCCTACTGTGTTACGCTACGCTGCGGGGCAAGATAAGCCGCAGCCCGCGATCGGCAAGCGCAGCCGATGCTCGACCGAATGCCGACCGCTTCATTGGGGGGTCGCCCCCGGGGGGCACCAAGGAGAGCGTGCTGTTCGTGCTGGGTCGTCTCAGGGAGAGCCTACATATACGAGCAGGTACGCTCGTTCGAAAAAGATATCTAAAACGAATACATAATTGAATTATCTACGATGAATGAAAAGGAAGAAACAGCACAGGGCCAGCCTGCAGGAGAGTCCGCGTTGGGCGTCGCATCAGAGGCGGGGCGCATCCTGCGCCACAGGCGTGTGGTGGCGCCGGCGCCACCCGGAACGACGGGAAAAGCGCATTTAGTTCAGCGTCTCGCGGATGTCACCCTTGGTCTCGTAGTACTGGGACTTGGCGTGCTCGCTAGAGGCCTTCGCCTGCTGCTTGGCCTCCGCCGTCTTTTGGGTGGCGACGCCCTGGGCGTGCTGGGCGTCGCCGCGGGCCTCCAGCGACTGGTTGTGCGTGACCTCACCGAGAGTCTTCTTGGCGGCGCCCATCGCGCGGTCGCCGACACCCGACATCTTGGAAGACATGGTGATATGTGGTGATATATGGTAAGGTGCAAAAGAGGAGCTAGAGAAGGTCGTGGGGTGTTCGTTGGTGGTCGAGAAGTGGTCAGAACTGTGGTGAATGACTGAGGGTGGTGGTGATGAGAGCTGATGGAATGGTCCAAGAAACGGTAAACCAAAGCCCGAGAGCGCCGGGTATTTATCTGTTTT
>ML014298.1:0-36393 GCA_003615045.1 Caulochytrium protostelioides | reverse complement strand
CCACGTCTGGGGGATCGCGGTATCCTTCATCGCTTGATTCATGCGACTAGGTCCCGTGCGCAACACCACCGGCACGCACCTACGTGACGGGCTTCTGCGCGCGCTGAACAAGCAATTCGTCAAGGAGTTTGGCGCCCGTGCCGCGGCCGGCAGCGGCGCCGCGGTGGAAGGCGGCGGCCCCGGCGCGCGCGACGCGCCGCTCTCTGAGGTCGATCAGCTCGTCGCGGCGCGCATCCGCCGCAGTCTGCTCGACTTCAAAACGCAGTTCCCCGCCGGCGCCGTCCGCGTCGGCCAGACGCTGCTCCTGGTCGCGCGCCGCCGCACCGCCCGGCCCGACGACATCGTCCTCGACCTCCACTTCGACGGCCGCTATGTCGGCACCGTTGCCGACCCCTGGATCGCCTCGCGCTGCATGGAGACGTACCTTTCGTCAGGCGATACGCCGGGCGCGCCGAGCCCGCAGCTCCGTGACCGCGTCCTCACGGGCCTCACGAACGCCGCGACGGTCTAATGACCGTCCAGTCGAGGGCTGGTGGCTGGATTGTTTGTATGGCTCTAGCCATCGCCCATCTCTTCAATCGATCGATGTGAAATTGGTTACATGTGTTCGACCGGCAGGGAAGGTGGCGCCAACGAGGACGACAGGAGCGGCGCGACCGCCCCCTGATCCAGGACCGACGGCGGCTGCGCGGCCAGGAAGACCTGCGTCCGGCGCCAGTGTTCGCGGCGCTTGTGCTCTACTAAGCTCGGGCCGCGCGGCGGGACCGCGCCCGTGCCCTGCGCGAAGGCCGCAGGCGCTGGCGAGGCGCCCGCCACCGTCGGGTCGCCGCCACCCGTCCCGCCGGCCGGCGCTGGCGGCATCACGAGCTTCGACGGCAGACGCAGCACGTGGCGCGGCAGGGGCCCCACCGGCAGAGCCGCGGGGCCAGTCAGACTGGGCGTCGGCGACCCAACGACGGCGTTCGTGTCGCTGAGGCCGTCGGCACCCGCTGGCGACGGCGGCGGCACAAGGCCCGCGGACGCCGGGCCCCGCCACGCCGCGGCGGTGGCGACGACGACGGGCGCTTCGGCGGCGGCGGCAGCGGTCGTGGTGGCGGTCGTGAGAGGAACGAGGTGGCCGTACGTGGCCGGCGCGACCGCCGGCGCCCCACTCTCGGGGCCCGCGTTGGCGATGAGCGGCCGTGGGTCGGCCGCGGTGGCCGGCGCGGACCGCGGCCCGTCGTCCCTTGACGCGTGGGCGGCCGATCGCACATGTGGCGGCACGACATACGGAATGGCGACGACGTTTTCCGCTGCCGCCATCGCCATAGCCGTCGCCGTCGCCGTCGCCGTCGCCGTCGCCGTCGCCGTCGCCGTCGCCGTCGCTATTGCCGTCGGTTCCGTGGAACCGAGCGACTGAACGCGCTGCAGGGCTTGGGACAGCGCAAACACCCATTTCTCCATCTCGGCCAGGTTCTTGGCGCGCAGGAGGTGGCGACCGCCGTCCTTGCGGCGCAAGAGGAACCCGTAGCGGATCGCCGAGCCATCGCTGCCGCTGGGCTTGTCGGCCATGTGAGCGCGTTGCAGCAGCGAGATATGCGCGAGGTCGCGCATATGCAGCACCCACTTCGGATACTGCGCATATTTGATGTGGGGGGCAGCCTGCGCGCCGGCGCCGAGAGGGTGCGGGTGGCGGCGCGAGTCGTACGGCTGCTGGAACAGCGGGCTGTCGTGCCACGGCATGGGGCCCTCGCTGGTGGGCAGCTCCGGCCGGCTGCGCGGCATCTCCGCCCACGTGCGCGTGTCGCCGCTCGGCAGCACGGCGGGCTTGAATTTCGCCATGCGCAGACAGACGAGGCGCTGGCCGTCGAATCGAAGCGTGCGCCACTGCCACTTCCCGCGCTCGGCCGAGTGCACGTCGAGCTGGCCCGTCAGCACGACCGTCGCGGCCACTGGGACGGGCAGGAGCTGTTCCTTCATGCCGGACACGGGCCGGCGGCGCGACGGCGACGCATGGCCCGCTGCGGGAGCCGCTGACCATGGCGCTGCCCACGGAGCCGCCGCCGCCGCCGCCGCCGGCATGGCCGCCCCAGCAGATGCGGGCTGCGGCGCGGACGGCTCCGACCCGGGGGTCGAGGCCGTCGGGAACGGGGACGCCGACCACGGCGCCGCGGCGTCCTCGGGCGATGATATGGCGCCCTTGCCGCGATTCGGGAACAGCAGCGCCGTCGTCAGTTGCAGGAGTGGCCGCGCTCGACGGGTTTTCGGCTTCACGGGCGTGGTCGCTGGCGGTACGGCGCTGGCGTCCGCCGTCCCGGGCCTCGATGTCGGCTCTGGGGCCGATGCCGTTGTGGTTGCCGTTGCTGATGACGATGTTGATGAGGGCTTGGTGGCTAATGGCGGTGCCGGCGGTGGCAAGGATGGCAAGGATGATGACGATGATGACGACGGCAATGACGATGGTACGACTTTCAGCGGTTCAGCGGATGGGACGGCGATCGACGAACGGGAGGCGAGCGACGGCGATGCCCATGGTGGCGAGGGCCGCCGGGGCGGAGCAGGCGCCGGCGCGGCCGACGGGGGTGACGGGGCCACCACGGTCAATGCCGAGGCCGTCGAGACCATGGTCGATGAGGATGAGGATGACGATGACGACGACGACGACGACGACGACGACGACGACGAATCCGCCACGAGCGGCGGCGGCGAGAGTGGCATTGTCGGCGCGACCACCGGCGGCAGGCTCGACGCCGCTGACGCGCGCGACGAGGGCTTGCCTGGCGCTCGGGACGCCGCCCATGATCCCGCTGAGGGTGACGTGGGCGCGGGGCGCACCGGGAGCGGGAACGGGAGTGGCATGGACGCGGCAGACGCGGGCGAGAGCTGCGGCGAGCACAGCGAGGGCGGGCAAGGGATTTGCGCGGCGTGGCAGAGCTCCAGCATCGTGCTGTTGAGCGGCGATCCCGGCTCGAAGCCGAGCAGCGGCGTCGGCGCCATCGCCGTCGGCTCAGCGGCGAATTCTGGAGCCGCCGGCCGTTCAGACGACGACGGCGCAGCCGACGGCGCGGCGCCAGCGGCCGTCGGCGGCCGGCAGACGCTGCTGCCGCGCGACAGCGTTGGCTCGGTCGAGGCCGACGAAAGGGACCGCAGGGTCAGCCCGCTCCGCGACGGCCGTAGCGGTTTCCGCAGTGACTTGCCGCGGGCGATGCCGTCGTTGTGCGCTTCCTCGCGAGGCCGTGGCGGCGACGCGGGCGCTTCCAGCGATGGAGGCGGCATGGCCACTCGCGGCCTCATCGTTGCATCGTTGGGGTCCGAGGGTCGCTCGCGCGATGCGGGGGCGGAGGGAGGCATCGCGGCGGTCGCGGCGGTCGCTGGGGTGTCCGACGAGGGCGCCGGCAAGGACGCTCCCTCCGATGCATCGGTGTCGAAGTCCGGCTGCGAGTAGAACGACATGCGCTGGGCAAAGTGGACCGTCTTGGGCTGCGATGCCAGCGGCAGCGAGGGCATGCCGAAGTTCGGGACTGCCGCGAGCAGTGACGGCATGGACGGGATCGACGGGTACAGCGACCCGATGTCCGGGGCATGGGTCCATGGCGCGCCCTCAAGCGCGGCGTCGCTGCCGCTGGTGCGGCGGCTGGCAGGGTCGCTGTTGCTCGTCAGACCCCGCTGCAGCGCGGCGGCGGCGGCGGCATCCACGGCACTCGTGGCACCAGCGGCGGACGCCGTATCGGGACGGGACGGATTAACGTCGACCCAGGCATGGTGCAGCGGCGGCGGAGGGTCGGCGGCGAGATTGGGCGAATCCATGGCGCCCACGGCGTCGCGCGCTCGGGTCAACACGTGAGTGTGGCAGAACACCTCGGTCAAGCACAAGAGTATGAGGCCATCCCTCAACGGGGAGTGGATCGTCGCGGATGATGCAGTGGGGTCAATGTCGGGCTATCGTGAAAAGGCAGATCGGCTCTGTTGTGAGAATCCAAGGGCCGCTAGCAAGAGGGAGCGCGGTGGTCAGCCGGAGGCCTGCGATCAAGCGGATGATGAGGGGGGACTTCTGGTGAGCAGAGATGCGGAGAGGTCCAGCTCTGCAGCATACGGAAACGAGGGAGAGAGGGGTCTCATGTTACATGGACGTCTGTTCAGGATCTGCGAGTAAACGAGAAACAGGGTTTACTTCATCTTGAATCATGCTGAGTCGTCGATCACCCATCGTTATCGGCGCATACTACATGATGTCTGCCGATTCCGTGAGACCTACGTGAGCATTGGGCCCTACTCACAGCACCATGGCCAAACCATGCTTCGATGTCGCAGACGAGGCCGAGGCACATCTGTCGTCTTTGTCGTCCTCCTCGTCGTCGTTCCTGGTGGAACGCTTGGAACTGTCGTGCTGGCGATCTGACGTCTCCCGTCGCATCCGCCGACAGCGCCATCGCCCACGGCAGCACACACATGAGTTTCGCTGCCGAAAATGCGGCACCGGCACAGGCATACTCGGCACTGCTCGCCGGTCCCCGTCTTCCCGCGACTTCCTCCGTCTTCCTACTTGCGGCAGCTATGATCGCCGGCTCGTTGTCTCAGGAGGGACACACCCCGAAAATTCGGTTCGAAAAATCCCAAACAAGCGGGAGTGACCCCTCCTGATCGGCCATCGCCTTCAGCCCCCTGCGAGTGGCCACAACGATGTGGCGCAGCAGCAGCGGCTGGCGGACCCGCGCACCCCTGGCCTAGGGCCGCGGCTGTGGCTCTCGCCGTTGCCGTGGTCCCAATCTGCCGCCCGCTGGGCCATCCTCGCTTCCAACACTGGCTGGCGTCCGTTCGCCCGAAGCGTCATGCTTCTGCCTGAGCGCGATGGACGCCATTGGCCGCTCGCGGTTCTGTCAGAGCAGTGTTCCCCGAAGAATCCTTCGCGCCACCCTGCTGGTCGTCGTCCACAGGGCCCTACGGCGCCTCCAGCAGCGGAATGATGATGATGACGACGAGCGCCGGAAAGAAGCCCGCCGCCGCCATTCCCCCGGCCGGACCATCCCGACAGGCTGAAACGGCAGCGCCCGTCGGAACGTGCCGCAGAAGGGAATCCCATCAAAAAGGACTGCCGATGCCGCGTGCCATTTTCATGGGCGGGAGGAGGCCATGCGGGCTGGATCGCGGCTCTCCGCCTCAAAGCCATGATGGCCGGTCCAACGATGGCCGACATTGAACCTCGGATGGAGGATGCGATGCGGTAACGGCGATGAGCGACGCCTGCCATGATCTGTGTCCCGGCCTGATGATGACCCTGATGCAGAGCCAGCTTTAACCCTCTTTCGGCTCACTTCAGTGGTGACCAACCGCGCCGGGTGCAGCGAGCGAGAGAGGAAAGGGGCGAGCGAGGAGAGCGAGGAGAAGGGAGCCTCACCATCGGAGGGAAGGGGCGCGGAGGATTGGTGATGGTTCTGCGTGGACACCTGCCGGTGCCAAACACGCATGACTGCACCACAACCAACGAGGCAGGGACCACTTGCGGACGCCGTGTCATCGTCAAGGCCCTCCCTTTCGGTCGATCTGGCGGTTTGTCGTGCGCTCTGATGCCTTCGCTGGCCTTCCGTTTGTTCCCATCCACTTCATCGACGCCATCAAAGCCATCCGAGGCATGTCGGCACGCGGTCGAACAGGACAGCTCGAACGGAATCTATCAGGCGGCCTTCGCCTGTGCCTTCTCGACCGCCACACCACGCTGCGCGATGCGGTGCCATGCGATGCAATACCAGGCGATGCCATGCAGTAGGAAAAACAATGCGATGAGGTGGGCGGCCATAGTTGCGTGAGCATGGATCGAGCAAGCAAGCGTGATCGAGCAAGCCAGCAAGCGTGATCGAGCGCGGAAAGTGGAACGGTCATCGACTGATCGGTGGGCATGCTGACACGGGCGCGTATAACGCGCGGGGAGAGGGGGGGTCGCCGATCGTCAAGATCACGATCGTCAAGAGTGACGCCTTCCCGTCGCAACCGGGCATGCCCAGGCCGTTATGCCGCAACGGGCCGCGTGGTGCGGTGACGACGAGACCGAGAAGCGTGACGATCTTTTCGATGAACAAGGACCTTGGCGGGGGCGCTCGATGCGACTCTCATCGTCCGTGGGTCGCGCCTAGCATTGGACGCGCCGCAACATCGACAGGCTTACGTAAAGCATGACGCGACCATGCTGGCATGCCGCCATGGCTTCTTTTCAGGCGGTTCCACCGGATCTCTTCACAAGATCGCCGCCGACATGACCGCTGCTCCGCATCGGTCATCCTGGACGCAGGCGACAACGCACTCGGATTGGGTCAGAAGCCATGCATCGTCCATGCGCCATCCGCGCGATCCATCCATCAAGCGGATGACCGACCCGAGTTCACATAGGCACGATCGAACGACGACGTTCCTGGTGCGTATCCAACCGACGCCCTATGCGTGCGGTGCCCTCGTCGGCCCTCGATCGACGACGACCCACGCGACGGCCGCTACGCTCGTTCGTCGTTGTCCACCGTCGCCCACGCTGCGTCGCGGCTAGGGCCCCGTCCGCATGAACGACCCAAAAAGGGGGAAAACGAAGCCACGGCCGCGGAACGACATCAACAAATGACGAGGCGCAGGCGTTCGGGTCAAGGCCCTCCGCACCGCCCTCCGCACATCGCCCTCCGCGCATCGCCCTTGGCCGTCCTGCACCAGCGCAGCCCATCGCCGTTCCCGACGCCGGACGGCCACGGACGGGATGGGTCGACCAGGTTCGATGCGCGCCAATCACGAAGGCCGCCGCTCGCTTCGTGGTCCACTCTCCCGCATGGGCCCTGACGCCGCCACGACCGCCGTGGCCGGCCGGCGCTCGGGGCGGCCGAGTCCACACGGACGCCGGTCGCCTTCACGGCGGCCACGGCGACCAGCGGCGTCGGCGTACCACTCTGAGCGCGGCAAACGGGACGGAACGGCGTGCGCTGAGGCCCGAACCAGCCCCCACCCAGGCCCGGACGGCGGCACCACGCGACGGGATCGGCCCGGGCGGCCGTCGACGACACCGCCGGGACGGCCGTGGCGGTGGCGGCGGCGGCGGCCGGCGCCGAGGGACGAGGTAGACGCACTTGAGAAGCGCCGGCCAGCGCGCGGGGAACGCGGCGGCGGCGGCGGCGTGGCCGGCGGGCCCATCATACTGCGCCGCCGCGGCGTTCCACCAGGCGGGTGCTGGCAGCGACGACGTCGACGGCGCCGGCCCCGCGAGGAGCGAGCGGTCACGGCCGACGGCGTGGGTGCGGGGGAAGAGAAAGGCCTCGTCGTCGTGGCGCCTTGAAGGGAGATCCGGCCACGACTCTCGGTCCACGAGGATGCGACGGCCAGCCGCGCGAGGGGCCGCCGACGGCGCCGTTGAGGACACGAGCGGGAGGCCCGTGCGCGCCGGCGCATCTGGATGCTCTTGCTCGCGTCGCGGTCTCTGCGCCACGTGGCGATCGGCTTGAACGCTTCTTTCCCCCGGCCTGCGCCTGTCGCTTCCGTCCGTCCTGCGGTGCCGCGGGTCCGCCGTCCCTTGACCATTCGGCCTTTCGAGTCGGTGCCGTCCCGACGCCACTGATCAACCCCATGTCGCTGGTCGCATGTCCGCCGGCGAGCACGATCAGCAAGACCCCTCGCCACCGCGCCCTTCATTCCCACGGAATTCGGCGACGCATCGCCGCTCGGACCCGTTCGCTTGCAGGGTGGGCTTCACCCATCGCCCTCAGCAGTTCTTCTCATTCCGTTCCATGTAAGTCTCAGCATCGCCTAGCCTAGCCTGGCCTGGCCTGGCCTGGCATTCCTGGGCCTGGCGCCCGTCATACGGGTCGATGCCGGCCAATGGCCGATGCCGCAACCGACGCTGCCCCCGTGTCGCCATCCCCCTTTCTCCGCGTCGCCCGCCGCCGCCTTCAGGTCCCCCCGGCGGCCGAATCGCGCTCAGCCGCACCGGCGCCTTACCACCCTTTCTCGCGGCGCTCGTCTCCCCGTTACGGTGGTTACGGCGCCGATCGTTAAGAGGATCGGCATGCCGGGGTAGCGCCGACCTGTTCCTCGCAAGCGCCTGCGATCGCGGCTGTGGCCGTCAACAGCAAAGAGGGCGGATCCATTGGCTGCATAAATCGGAGGCCACAACAACGGGCACCTTTCCTGGATTCGACGGCAGGTCTCCATGACGGCGGCGGCGAGCATCGCGGAGGCCACATCATCGACAAGGGTGGGATGGCTGTTGCTGGCCCGTGGCATGCCATGAAGCCGCGTGAAGAGGGTGTTGATGGTTTCTGACGCCACACGCGTGTGACGAACCACGCCGCGGACGGCAGATGGCACGGGGGACAGCGCGATGCCGACCGCAGATGACCCATCGCGGAACCGGTGTGCCGTCTCTTGCGTTGGCTTCCAAAGTCACTCGGCGTGCCGCATCTCCTGAACTCACCCCGGCTGTTCTTCCTCTTGGACGACGCGCTGCATGCCTGGTTCGTGCGCTGTGTCCCGCGCGCATGGATGCTTCCCTTCGTGCCGTGCATCCCCACGACTTCGTCGGGATGGCAGTGGTCGACGCCAGCGTCCGCCCTCGCCACTTCGATCACCGCGCTTCGACGGGCGCCGGCGACCCCCGCGAATCGGGATTTGAGGGCTGAGAGCTGGCGACTTCTGCGTGGCGGGTGCGTGCCGAGTTGGGGCTGTATCCGCCACGGCTAGACGAGACTCCGCTCACGCCCACGCCCTCGCTCACGCCCACAACCACGGGCGCTGACCACCACCGCTGTTCTGCGGCGCGGCCGCCGCAACCACACTCGCCATCCATTCTGCGCAGCGCATGACCGCCTGCTTCGACGAGCGCCTTCCGCCCGACTCGCTGCCGCTGCCGACCGCCGCCGCCGCCGCCGCCGCCGCCATGGCCGCCGCCATGCCCATCACGCCGCCGCCGTCCGTCTCGACGCCCGCCGCCGCCGCGCACGGCCCTGCGGTCGCGACCGCCGTCGCGCCGCCGTCGCCGCCCACGTCGGCGTCTCCCGCGTCGGCGTCTCCCGCGACGACGACGACGCTGACGCCGACGCCGACGCCGACGCCGACTCGCCCGGGACCCGGTCGGGGCCGTCGCGGCCGCCCGCCGGCCGCTCATCCCCGGCGGCCGCCCGCCCGGTCGTTCTCGCGCACGCCGCTCGGGTCACCGGGAGCCGCCGCCGCCGCCGCCGGGTCGTCCTTGCGTGCGGTCCCAGCCGCGGGACCCGCGGGCGTGGCGTCGGTGGGCGCGGAGGCGCGGGCGCTCCCGACGCGGCCAGGGCCGCCCGGCACCGCCGCTGCGATGGGCACCGCCGCCGCCGCCGCCAGCGCCGCCGCCACCACCACCCCGGCCAGGCGCGTCGTCCTCGACCCGCTCACGGGCCTGCCAGTGGCCAAACCGCCGCGCAAGCCGCGCGCGCGCGTCGCCTGCGAGCACTGCCGCCGCCGCAAGAAGTCGTGCAACGGCCAGCGGCCCACGTGCGCCGCCTGTCTCGGCAAGCGCACGTGCCTGTGGCCCGACGGCACGACGGGGCCGTTGGATGGCCGCTGGCCGGACGGCATGCCCCGACCGACCGCCGCTGCTGCCGCCGCCGCCGCCGCGCGGTCCATCCCGGCCAAACGCCGTCGCAGCGCTAGCGCCGTGGGCGTGTCCGCCAGCACGCTGCATCGCGCCGTCACGATCTCCCGCCCGACACGGCGGCCACGGAGCGCCACGCTCGCCACCATCCCGGTCGCGCCGCACCGACGCTGCGCCGCGCCGGCCCTCTTGTCGGGCATGTCCTCCTCGTCCTCTTCGTCGGCCTCGTCATCCTCCGTCTCCGGAAGCAATGACGGCGACGGCGACAACAATGGCAATGGCGTCGTGGATTCAGAGGAGAGCGAGAGCGATAACAGTCACAGCGCGCCCAGCAGTGACCCTCGCCATCGCGACCACAGCAGTCTCCTTCGCCGCCGAAGCGTGGTGTCCGCGGACTGCGGCCGCATCCGTGGTGGCGACAGCGACGATGACGAGGAAGGCGACCATGGCGACAGCGCCGGCGACAGCGAGCCTGATGACGACCACGAGGCAGACGACGAGGAGGAAGAGCACGCCGGGGGCCGCCGCCGCCGCCGCTGTCGCTTCTCGCGCCATGATCCAGCCATGCAGACGCCGGTGCGGCCGGCCGCCGCACTGATGTGCGGACGCGCCCTCGTGACGCCGACGCCGCCGCACCGCCATGACGCCGCCGCCGTTGCCGCCGCCGCGTGGCCGGCGTCGCTAGTGCATCACGGCTACAAGGCCCCGCCGCGGCTGCAGGCCAGCCACAACACCGATCTCACGGACCGCGAGGCCCGGGTCCTGGCGTGGTCCGTGCCGCGGCTCGCTATGGCCGCTGCCCCGGCCTTCCATCACCGCGCCGCGCAGGCCATCGCCGCGGGATCCGCCGGCACGCCCGCGTCGCCGCCGTACGACCTGTCCGCGCTGGGCGCGGGCACGCCCGCCAGCGCTGCCATGGCGACGACTGCTCATCCTTCTGCTGCTGCTGCTGCTGCTGCCGGCGTCGCGACGCCAATCAGCGACAGCCCGAGCTTACCCTTCGGCGTCGGCTTTTCAGAGCTCCGCGTGCACCCCGTGAGCCCTTCGGCCGGCCGCCCCGGCCACGGGCATCTCAGCCGTCTGGATGTTGCACCCTATCCGTCGCTGGGGCCGACGGTCGCGCACCCGGTAGCCCGTCGCGGCGGCCGCCGCGGCCGCAGCCGATCCCTGAGCATGACCGCGGCGGTGAGCACCCCCGCCGCCGCCACGACCGCCACCGCGGCCGCCGCCGGGCCATGCTCTGCGCTCGCTTTGCCGCCGCCCCCGGCCGCTGCGGCGCTCTTCCGCCGGGGCTCGGGCATGGTGCTCACGCCCACCTCCTCCTCCTCCTCCGACGGCGACCTCGATTCTGTCGCCGACGGGATGCCGGACGATGACCGCGACGCGGAAGAGACGGACGCCATGGACAGCGTCGCGTCGCTTGAAGCGGCACGTCTGCAGCGGCACTGGATCGCGTCGCCGCGGCGCGGTGCCATGCTGAGCGAGTCTCCTGACGGCCGCGCGGGTCTCGTGCCCCTGGCCGGGGTCGCGCACCACGCCGAGAACGGCGCCGTCGACGCCGACGCCGACGCCGCGGATCCCGCGGGCATCTGGCCGTCCATCGCGCTCTTCCGCGGCGGCGGCTCGCCGCGCGCAACCGCCGCGGACGGCCCTTCGCCGGACCGATGGTCGTCAGCGTGGGACCGGGCGTTGTTGCCGCCGCTGCATGCGCTGTCGCCGCCGCTGCCGCCGTTCCTGCGCGCGCGACGCGCCCTCGCGCGGTGGACAGCCGGCGCCCACGCCATGGACGCCGATGCCGATGGCCACGAGCGGCCCCGCGACCCCGCGTGGCCCGCGCGCCCGCCGGCAGGATCCCGGACGCCGGAGAAGTCGAGCGGCCCGCCGACGACGGTGGCCCCGCTCCCGGTGTTCATGACCACGCCGCCGCTGGTGGGGCCGCCGGCGGGGCCGCCGGCGGGGCCGCTGCCGACGTCGACGCCGACGCCGGCCGCGCCCGCCGGCCGCGCCGCGGTGCTCGACGAGGACGCGCAGGCTTCCGCGGCCGCGGCCGCGCTGCTGTTCCCGCCGATCCCGTGGCGGCCGGCGCCTGGCGCCGCAGCGGCCCCGCTCACACCCGTCGCGATGCCGCGACTGGACGGTCGCCGCGCGGACCTGCCACCGGCGGTCGCCGTCGATCCCGCGGCCAGCGCAGCCCGCGACGCGGGTCCGCCTCCCGCTCCAGGGGGCGACGCGACGTCGACCCGGCCGCACGGCCGCGTGTGGGAGCCGCCGTTCCCGCTGCCCGACAGTCCCGCCAGCGGCGGCGGCGGCACGGCCGCCACGTCGGGGTCCCTGGCGCCCGCGGACGCGACGGCGCCCCACGTGGCCGGCGACGCCGCCACGGCCGCCTCGCCGCTCGCCATCTCGCCCGCATGGCCCGCGGCCATCACGTCCACGCCGCCGCCACGGCCATCAGCGGCAGCAGCAGCAGCAGCAACGGCGGCAGCAACGGCGGCGGCGACGGCGACGGCGGCGGCGGCAGCCGGCATGACGACGCCGGTGCGGGGCTCGCGGGCGACGGCGCCGGACCCGCTGTCGCCGCCGTTGGCGGCCTGCGCGGCCTCGGCGGCGCCGGCGCTCGTGTGCACGTATCCGTCGCCGGAGACGCACGGCGGCTCGTATGCGGGTTTGACGGAGCGCGGCGGCGGCGGCGCGTGCTGGGCAGAGCGGACCTGCGGGGCGCCGGGGGCGCGTGCGGACGAGGTCGGGGGTATGGGCCCGAAGGCCGGCGCGGCGGCGGGCCGCGGCGGACTCGTGACGACGCCCGTGACGACGCCCCGAGCCGATCGAGCGCCGCCGCGGCCGTCCGCCTCGTGAGCCGGAGCCCCCTTTGCGTGCGCCTGCGCCGCGCCGCTGGCAGCAATCCTTTCTTTCACGCCATCAGTCCTGTTCATGGATTCGCGCGCGAGTCTCCGCGGCGCATGATCCCGTCCCCTGTGGCTAGCACCATCATCGGCGAGATGTCCCCCCACCCCGAGAGCAACCTCCCCTCTATCGCCATGACGGAAGCATCTCTCTACCAACAACAATGAGGAACCTGGATAAACCCGGCGGCCGCGAAATCCCAACTGACCGCCCACCACCCCGGCGACTTCGACGAACCCGCCATCACGCGCGGGCGACCGTGGCCGAGCGACGCTTTCTGCCGCGACGGTACGTCTGCCACAACGACTCAGAAGGCGGCGCCCGGACTGCAATAGCTGGCGCGTCGCACGTGGGCGCGCGCCGTGCCGCCGCCGCCGCCAGTCGCCGATGAATGAAAATGCGCATAAGAGAAGAATCATAAAGAAAGAAAAAGAAAGAAAGAAAAAAGTGAGCGCCGTGCAGGCCGCAGGTTCATCCAAGAACTTGACGACGACCACGACGTTCACCCAAGGAGCGGGCGGAAAGAGCGATGAGAAAGAAAAGTGAAAAACAGCAAAAAAAACAAACAGGGACAAGCGAATCGATCTAGGCACTGATAATGCCGTCGCGGATCATCTCATCACGCAGGCTCTTCTTGTAGGCCTCGATCGAGTCGGTCCAGAGAGTGACGGTGCCGTTGTCGCAGACCCAGATCTGCTCGGCGACCTGGGAGATGAGACGGAAGTCGTGGGAGACGAGGACGACACCGCCGTCGTAGCGCTTGAGCGCGGCGGCGAGGGAGTCGATGTCCGAGATGGAGAGCGAGTTGGTCGGTTCGTCGAGCAGCAGCATACTGGGCTTCTCGAGCGACATCTGGCAGAAGACGATGCGCGAGCGCTGGCCGTCCGAGAGCTGACGGATCGGGCAGAGCTGCGAGTTGCCCGTGAGGCCGAAGCGGCCGATCTGCTGGCGCCAGTGCTGCAGGTCCTGCGGCAGGTCCGGGAACTTGGCGCGCAGGTAGTCGATCGCGGTCGCGTCCATGTCGAGCTGGTCGGCGGAGTGCTGCGAGTACTTGCCGATCTTGAGCTTCGTGTGGCGCGAGATCGTGCCGCTCGTGGGGCTGAGCTCCGAGTTCATGAGCTTGAGCAGCGTCGATTTGCCCGCGCCGTTGGGCCCGACGAGCGCGATGCGCGACTCGGTGTCGACGCCGAACTCGAGGTTGCGGTACAGCGCGTCCTTGGGGTTGCCGTTGTACGAGAACGTCATATCCGCGAACGAGAGCACGGGCGGCGGCAAGGGGCCAGCCGACTCGAACTCGAAGGTGAACTCCTTGGGCCTCTCGACCTTCTCGATCAGGCCGTCGGCCTCCATCTTGTCGAGGATCTTCTGGCGGGACTTGGCCTGACGGACCAGGTTCGCGTAGGTACCGCAGGAGCGGATGAACTTCTGCATGTGCTCGATCTCGGCCTGCTGCTTCTCGTACGCCTTCTGCTGGTTGACCTCGAGGTCGGCCTTCGTCTTGATGTACGAGTCGTAGTTACCCGAGTAGTAGACCAGCTTGCGCTTCGGCGTCAGGTCGATGATGTTGGTGCAGACGTTGTTCATGAAGTCCTGCGAGTGCGAGACGACGACCAGGATGCGGTTGTACTTGGACAGGTACTCCTCGAGCCAGACGCACGCGCCGAGGTCGAGGTGGTTGGTCGGGTCGTCGAGCAGCAGCATGGTCGGCTTCACGAACAGCGCCTTGGCGAGCGCGACGCGCATGCGCCACCCACCGGACAGGTCGCGCGTCGGCAGCTTGATGCGGTGGTCGTCGAAGCCGAGACCCTTGAGGATCTGGCCTGCGCGAGCCTCGAACGTCGACGGGTCCATCATCTCGATGCGCTCGAACAGATCGTCGAGGAGCGGCGAGTCCGGGTCCTCGACCATGATGGCCTCCATCTGCTGCTCCAGACGCTCGACCTCGGACTTGACGTCGTCAATGACGGCCGTCAGCGCGTCCTTGTCGGTCGGCGGGTACTCCTCGTTCAGCAGGTAGATGTCGATGTGCTCCGGGATCGGCGCCTCGCGCGCGGCCAGCGACTTGAGGAACGTCGACTTGCCGCAGCCGTTCTCACCGATCAGACCATACCGCCGGCCGAAGTTGAACTCCAGCGTCGACTCTGTAATCAGGTTCTGCGAGAAGAAGGCGAGCGAGTACAGCTCGATCTGTGGAAAGGAAAACAGCATGGTGGACGGGCGTCGTCACAGCATTTCATGGCACAGCGGTACGTATCATCAGAGAAACAACATCACAGATGCACATCCAGCACAAGCATGGTGAGTGGCACAGGTTTGTGGAATCGGATGGCAAAACGTCACATGGGCATTTCTTGGAGACCCGAAAATAACTCCGCGGATCCGCGTGGCCATCATCCGCTTACCTTGACGTCACGAGAGGACTTCTGCGACGTGAGCACGCCCGAGGCGACGCGGTTGGTGTCAAGGTTGACATTCTCGAGGCTCTGGCCGAGCTCGTCGACGGAGGTGGTCGAGGACGACGCCGAGGCGCCCTTTTTCTCGCGAGGGTTCTTGCGCTCGCGCTTCTGCTTGGGCGCCATCGTGAATCGACGGTGGGGGTGGGGGTGGGGGTGGGGGAACGGAAGATGGAGAGGGAAGGGGAGGTCGAGTATCAACTGGCACGCCGAGAAGGAAACGGAGAACGGAGAACGGAGACGATGCACGGGTCGGAGTTTGAGGGGTTCCAGCGGTCCCAAGAAAGGTATCAAGATGCCACAAGCGACGACGCGGGCGGGGAGCGGGGGTTATGTGATTCGGGTTCGCACATCCACAGCGGCCAGGCACCCCACTCTCTCGACGATGCCATGAGATGACATCCACGGCGATGCGCGCCACGTCGCAACGAGGCCTCCGTGCGAGGCTAAGAAGCTTTCCTCGCATTGCCGTGCCGCGGCAGGCGGGATCCGGGTGGCCTCGCAGCGGCGCTGGCCGGCGGCAGGACGCGGCATGACGCGAGCGGGCGAAGCGAGGCCAGCCGGGCCGGGCCGGACGTCCTGCGCTGCCGAGTCCGCACGCTCCGCACACTCCGCACGCTCCGCTCCCGCCGTCGCCTCGGCTCAGCCCCTGGCGGGGCTGGCCTCCCTCCGGCTAAGCCACGCTAAGCCACGCTAAGCCACGCCGCCGCCGCCGCCGCTATTCAGACGGGTCCGGCGGCAGGCGCATCGGCGCTGCGGCGGCGGCGGCGCCAACCGTGGCGACGGCGACCCCGCCGCCCGCCGTCCGCCGTCCACCGACCGCAGGCCGGCATCAAGCGGTCCCGGCGTGGACGGCGCCAGCGGGCATGAGCGGCCTCTCGCCGGCACACGGCCACGCGCCGTCCCGCCGGCCCGCCGGCAGGCCGTCCATCCATCCGTCGCGCCGTCTGTCCGCCGGACCCCCGGCTCGGTCACCCCCGGTCGGAGGTCCATCGTCGCAGGGCCGACCGCGGCAATGGCGGCGACGGCGTGGCGTGACGGCGCCACCGCGCAGCCGCGTCGCCTCTCCCCTTCCCCAGGGTCCATCCCGCGCATTCACCGATGCTCGGATCAATCGAGATGGACCGAGTGATCCGGAGGGGTTATTGGTGGCGATTATAGAGAGTGACAGCTCGAAAGGAGCCTTGAGAAGCGAAAGATGTGTGATGAGCCATGAGATGGGCGTCATGAGAGATGAAACAAGAGATGGGACTGGCTGCAAGAGCAGCGAACCATGGTGGGGTCATCGAAGGGGATATAAGTGAGAGAGACGGAGAGACGGCGCGGCGTGGGACTCTATTGGCCTCCCGCTTAGATTAGGAGTCACGATCAAATGGGATCAATGAGTGAACTTGCAGAGCCTCTCCAGTCCCAGGGTCTGTCAGTCTCAAGTAATGAGCGGCATGCTTAGGTCTCTGTGCGGCGAGCAAATCAATCTGGCTGACCACGTAGTTGAAGTTTTTCCGGAGCGCTTCGGCGTCCAACGAGTACGAAGAGAGTCCCGCGTCAAGTTTCGACTTCAGTGCATCGTTGCTAGTTTTGGCGTGCGCTTTGGCGCGATGCATCGTGTAACGCAACTTCGTCACCACGACATCTATATTGCCCATGATGGCCTCCAGATGCCGGATGACCTGCTCGTATTGATTCGCAAGAACAGCTTCGTCGACGAACTCCGTTTCAGTGTGCCTGGCGCGATCTGTTGTTTTGGAGGGAGCCAACCGACGGTTGTTCTCTGGTTGCAGTAGGTTTCCCTGAAGTTCATCGGCAGAATTGCTCCATGGAACTGGGAAATTGTTCTCCTCATTGGGGCTTTCGAATGCGCGCGGCAGGTTACCGTGGTCAAACCACGAGGAACCGTAACCGCTCCTTGAGTCTCCAGGCATCCCTAGCATGAGGCGACTGTCATCAGGGTACGGAGGTGGGGCTTTGGCGGGCTGCGGGAGGGGCGGGTTCCCACCGTGCCGTCGCGAGCCCGGCTGCCCCGGGGGTTGGGGCAAATCATATCCTGGGTCCTTCCACTAGAAAGGCATCGTTGGGTACGGAGGATCATGATCAGCACCATCACGGCCTGGTGCGGAAACCTCCGCTGGTTCGCCATCATTAAGCTGTTGTAGGCGGATCGCGAGGTCCGTATCGACCGTCAGCGGCGGCGCGTGAGTACGTCGTTTGTGTGGGCCGGACTGCCACGTGGGCGCGTGCGTCACCTGCTGAGAGTCCCCGATGGCATCCGTCGGCGGCCTCGCAGAGCCGAGGTCTGGCGCGTGCTCTCCAGCAGAGACGAGGCCCGTCAGGATGAGCAGGATCAACCCGAAGGCGATCCCACGTGTGAGGCGGAACCGGGCGGGCCGCGGCAGCGCGGCCATTTCGCGCCGAACGGCAGGACGACGCATGTCGGGCAGCGTCTGTGTGGTTCGCGCGAGCATCGCCGACGACCGCCAAGCTCTAACCATATGGCGACGTGCGTCACGCGGGGATCGGATGCTGCGGTAGCAACACGAGGAAACAGACGGCGATGCTAGGAAGCGGTCTTAACAGCGACTCGTGCGACTCGATGCGAGCCGATGCGATACAATGCAAGGCGAGATGAGGACAGCTGAAACGGGGCTCGTAGACTAGTTCGGAGATGAAGCTACTCCTTGAGAATCAGAAAGGGCGCGATAGCACCGTCGCGGGTGTCAAGAGGGTGGTATGAGGGTCCGACGCAGTCTGCTCAACGTGGACATGGACATGGCGGAAGGACCCTATGCTCCCGCATCTTTATAGAGGCCAGGCTGGGGCCCACCGGCTCCAGTCGTCGACAGCCATGCGAATATCGTGATCGCTTGGTCACTCCACCCCTATGCCGACGGCGCCTCCACACCTGAGCAATGCAGCCCGTGGCTGCGTCCGATGCTACGGCTACGTGGCTAAGCATACTGATCCCACGGATGACCACGGTCTGATCGATGGATCAAACCCGCAGCGCGCCATTTCGGGCCCTGGCTTGCCATGGCCGCACTGGCCCGCAGAGGCCAAACACACGACGCCAGCAGTCCAAATGGCACCTGTCCCCGTCACGATGACTCACGGTGACGGTCGGCCTGGCTCGTTGTTGCGGGGGGCATGGATCGCTGCCTTACACCGAGTTATATCCGACGCTCTCTCGCTGCGCTGGCCCTGAATCCACACTGAATCCAAAGTCTAAACTTTGAGCTCACCCTGGCAACGCGCGTGGCCCGTCAGCCGATCCAAAATAGAGCGGGGAAGGGATCATTTTCTCCCTCCCGTTTCTTCCCGTTTTTTTTTGTACGTGACATGACAATACCCTGGAGCGGTGATGCGGTGTCTAGAGCCGTTCCACGGGGGATCCGCGGGCATGGCATGCAAACAGCGCGAACAACCACACAAAGACCGGATAGCCCTGTTTCCACCGGGAGCATCCAGGAGTATCAATCAGACAATATGGCGTCGTAGCCATTCGAATGGCACGGCGTGCCACGACGCCGTGAAAGGCCAACCACGTAGCGCATTTCGCGCCGTATGATGAGTGGCGACCTGGTGGACATCCGCGAGGAATGATGCCCCCGTATCCTAGATTTCCCTCCGTGTCCATGCGGAGTATTTGATCACTCGTAGTGAAAAAATACACCAGGAACAAGATGGTGATCCCTGCTACTTCTGCTATGACCGACATGGCGCGTCCCACGACCTGCTGGCTCGCCCGGACGACAGCAGGACTACTGAGAGGGATTCGCAACATCTCTAACAAGAAAAAAGAAACTCTGACGCTGGCTGGTATGAATGCTTGTGAATGTAGCAAATCATGACGATCCGCCATGGTCTTGCCTCAAGCAGCATGGGTCCCGTCTCGTGGTCACGCCTTGGTGGACCAGTCGCGCCTTGCCTTGGCGTGACACACATTTCCTATGCCATCCGGTATGCGATCCGGTACGCCATGCGGTATGCGATGGCATGCTCACGAGTGACCGCGCATGCTATCGCCGTGCCGTGAAGCAGCTGTCGGCCGGTGGTCCTTGGACGCTGCGGGGAGACATGAGCGCTGCGGCGCTGCGTCCCTTCCCCCATTCTTTGACCACCAAAATGGCGAGCTGACGGGGAAACCCGAGGGCCGAGGAGTCGGGAGGTGAGAAGGGAAGGGCGGAGGTGGCGTTGACGGAGGGGGGACTCCCGCGACACTTCCAGTGTGCCACGGGGCGCGCCGCACGGATCGTCACGGCCGCTACGGCCAGGACCACGGCCACCACCGCCGTCAGCGGCACAGGGCGCGCTGCGAGCCGGGCGCTTCCACGCATCCTCCGTGGTTCCTTGCCTGCTCCACGTGCACCCGCCCGCGACGCCCGTCTCCCTCAAGCCCAAGCGGTTCGGCAGCGGCGGCAGCGACCGCCCTGGTGCCGAGCCCAGGGCCTGCCTTGCGCACGACCGTCCGCCCTCACGGGTGTGTCATGACGCGCGACGCTTGGGTGGAGTATGCACGCCCCTCGTGCTTGGCTGGATGTGACGCTCGACCCGTGGCACGGCCCTGACATGGTTGTGCTGGCCGCGCGCTGTTCCCGCTGCGACGGCCATCCGCGGAGACGCCGCGTCGTTCTGTGCACAGCCGTCCCACCCCGCCCCGCCCTGTCTCGTCCCGCCGCCGCCGCCACTCCATTGGCCATGAGGCCACGCATACCGTGCGCCGACGCACCAGCGCCTCAGATGCCTTCGCTCCACGCGCCATCGTCGACGCCGACGTCGTCGTCGTCAACCACCATGTGGCGAGCGCCTTATCTCGGGCGTCGCCGGCGTCCGACGCGGATGCGGATGCCGGCGTGGGGCATGCCGCTCCTGCTGCTCCTGCTGCTCCTGCTGGCCGCGGGCGCGCCACGCGGTGCGGACGCACGCGAGCCTGCGCCGCCGCCGTCCGCGCTCCCCGCCGAGGAGGACGGGCCTAGCGCCGTCGGCGCGGCCCCAGGCTTGAGCCTCGAGTCGGACCCAGCGTGGAGCAAGCCGATGCTCGACGCCGGATGGCGCCAGCCGGGGCCCGACCCGAGCGCCGGAGTGCTGCCGGCGGATCTGCCGGCGTCGGCCGCTGGACTAGCCGCTGGATCGGTATCGGCGGCAGGATCGGTATCGGTATCGGTGCCGGCGGCGGCGGCGGCGCCGGCGCCCGCCGTGGCCCCGGTGGCCGTCGCGCCCGCCGTGGCACCCGCACTTGCAGCACCCGCGTCTGCACCCGCACCGGTCCCGGCATCCGCACCTGCATCCGTACCGGCGATCGCACCGGCGCCCGCCCCGGCCGCGGCAGCGGCGAAGGCGTCGACCGCGCCGCTGGCCGCCCACGCCGAGGCCAACGCCGAGGCAACGGCCGAGGCCAACGCCAAGGCGAACGGCGAGACCGGTGAAACGAAACCACAGTGGGGCGACGGGTACCTCGGTGGCTTCCGAGACGCCGCTGAACTGCCGGTCGACCAGGATCTGTTCAAGATCACTGATACGTTCAGCGGGAAGGGCCCAACGACCATGATCCGCGACGACTACTTCAACGACACGATTTCGTGGGTCGTCGAGGCGACGATTCGGTACCAGCTGAACGCGGTGCAGGCGCAGCAGTTGATCTGCTATGCGTACGCGCGCTCGGCCATGATGCTGCACTCCGTGATCCGGCTGCTGGTGTACGACGCCATGACCGCTGAGCGCGCGAGCGACGTCAATGACCAGCTGCTGGAGGCCCAGCTCGGCAACGGCCACCGCTTCTTTACGTGCTCGCGCAACCGCGTAACGGTGCCGTGCCCCAAGCAGCGCCCCACCGAGCCCGACGACCAGGTCCTGCACTGGGAGATCATCAGCCGCCCGGCCTTCGACATTTTTATTGCCGAGAAGGTGCCGCAGATGCCGGTCGGGTTGCTGGACTACAGCGACACGTTCTTTGACAAGCGTGGCAAGATCATCTGCGTCACCGAGAAGCGTGAGAACAAGCCATGCAACTATGTGAACCGCTGGTACGGCTTTGCGCAGACTAACACATGGCAACCCACCAATTACTTTACGCCAGAGCGCATCGAAAAGTACAAGACGTATCTGCACAGTGAGGCCAAGAAATCGATCAAGATCTTGCAGTACACGAACGAGGGGCTCACGCACTTCCGCTGTGACCCGATGCCGTGCCCAAACAACCCGGACCACCCGCCGCCATGGGACGTGCACTGGGAAGTCATTGACAAGAAGGCCTTCAAGCGGTTCCTTAACGCCACGACGCAGCTCTCGATGCCAGCGCAGGTCAAGTTCGTGGAGCGTACCGTCACGCTGAACTCCTGCCTGATCACGCAGTATGAAGACGAGGAAAAGAAACCCGACAAACGCATCCAGACCTATGTGGGGTCGGGCTGCAAGCGCAACTACCAGTGGACCGGCGACGCCGCGCTCGTCGTCAACGAAGCGTGGCCCCAGCCGCCCGACCGCACGATTGCCGAGTACGTCGACCAGTCCTCCAAGCAGATCCCGCGGCTCTACGAAGCGACCTACAACGCCTCGGCCACCTACGAAGACATGACCGAGATCATCCGGTCGGCGGCCGTCGTCCTGGCCGTCGCCAACAACACGCTATGGGCCATTTCGCAGTACGAGGAAACCATCGTGGCGCAAGAGAAGGCCGAGCAAGAGGCGCGCCAAGCCGCGGCCCACAGCATCGTGCGGCTCATTCTGTCGCTGATCATCGGCATTCTCGTCTCCGCGATCGTCCCCTTTGCCAGCAGCCTCGTGGCGCCCCTCATTGGCGCGATGGCCGGCGCGGCGGGCTCGATCGCGGCCGGCGCGGCTCGCGCCGCCACGGCGGTCGTCGAAGCGCTCGGCTTTGCGCGCCAGCTCGCCGCCATCGGCCGCGCCGGCGCCGCCATTGTCTCCTGGACCCGCTCCATGGTCTCGAGCCTGCCCTCCTTTGCGGCCCGCGTCTTCCATACGTCGGAGAGTATGATGGTCACGAAGTTCATCCCGACCCTCAAGTGCCTTTCCCAGGAAGTACTTTTTTTCTTTGTGGGCTCGGCCATCACGAGCGCGCTCGACCCGGCGATCCGCAACCTGCGTCGCCGCGAGCTGCCGTCCCTCGGGCCGGGCGGCGGCGACCGTCTCGGCAGCCTCGCCGGCGGCGACCCCTATGGCATGACCATCCTGCCGCTGGCCGGCAACAACCACAAAAATGGCGACGACGACGACGGCCGCCCGCAGTCCGAGCGCCGCATGTACGGTTGGCGGCCGGAGGACGCGTTCCTCAGTATGGTGGGCGACGACGGCGGCGTCTCCCTCTACGGGCCGGCCTCCCTGGCGGCGCCCATCCTGCACGCTGCCGTGGCGCCGTCGGCGTCCGACGCCGGCCACGACGACATCGACACCGACGCGGGCGCCGGCACCGCCAGTGGCGATCCTGACCGTGCGGCGGACAGCGGCGCTACGGCCGACGCCACGGCCTCGGCAGCGGCAGGGCGCTTGCCCGCGGACGTCGCGCTGAGCGACGCATCGGAGTTGACGACGCTGCAACATGCGTTCCTCGACCTCAACAACGAGCTGCGCGTGAAGCATCGGCTGGACCCGCTTGTGTGGGACACGAAGCTCACGGAGCACGCCACCGATATGGCCATTTACTATGCCGAGCAGTGCCACGTCGCCGACGCCGAGGACATGCTCATGCTTGCGCCTGACCACCCGATCCCCCTGCCGGCTATCCTGCTCCAGTTCCAGGCCGAGCCCAACCTCCTGGTGGACGGGTTCACTCTATTCCCGCCTGCGTCGGCCTCCGCATCTGCACCCGCATCTGCACCCACATCTGCATCTGCATCTGCATCTGCATCCCCATCCCCATCCCCGTCAGCGTCGGCGGCAATGAGCGCGCCTCCGTCTCCGTCGAGCAGCGCGTATCGCCCGAGCCTGCATCTGCCATTCCCGGCCATGGACTGGGCGGCCGCCGCCAGCGGCGGCCCTGAGACGGCGCGGCGCAGCACGTGGTCGATCTACGAGCTGCAGCAGCGGTGGAGCGCATTCCTCGCGGACCCGCAGGTGCAGCGTCAGCCGATGGCGCTGCTGGCGCCCGACGCCACGCGTGTCGGCTGCGCCGCCGTCTACCACGTGAAGCCCGTCGGCGCCTGTCTCCGCGTCGTCTGCGAGTACGACGACACCGACGACGCGCGCGGCGCCCCCGGCCCGGCGGCGACCCCCTCTGCTCCGGCCGCATCGCCCGCCGCATCGCCCGCCGCATAAACCTCCCCGTGCCGCCCCGAACAGGGCCCCTGCTCCCCGGCCGTGGTGGCCGCGGTTGATAGCATCTCGCTCAAGATAGATCATACACTCATCGAGAGGGAGCTTCAATATATATATAGTATCAATTGATCGAGCGAGGTGGGCGAGTCATCAGAAACGATCGCCCGCATGGGCCCGCTCCGCCCGTAGATCTCGGGTTTCGCGATACCCACTTGACCCGCTAGACGAAGCGGTCATCGTTGTCGTCGAAATCAAAATCAGACATCCGGTCGTCCCAGTCATCGTAGAGATCATTGATGTCCAAAGGTTCATAGGTCGTGTGCGACGAGTCACTCGGGAGGTTGGCGGGGAACGGATACGCATCGTCCTCCACAGCCACGGCGGTGCCGCCGCGGCCGCGAACGCCGCGCGCGTCCTCGGCCTCGTCGTCGTCGTCGTCGTCGTCGACGATGCCTCCGTCAAAGATCGCGGGGTCGATGCGCGGGCCTTCGGGCTGGTCGTCGTCGCTGGACGCCTCGAGCTGCGGCCAGTACGGCACGCACACGGGGTGCGGCCGGCCGCCCGGAGCGCCGGGCCGGTGGCCCCGCAGGCTCTCCTGCTTGGTAGGCGGCCGCGGCGGCGCCGGGGACGGCGGGTAGAAGCAGAACCACGGGGGTCGGGCCGACCGCGCCGCCGCAGGCCAGTGCGCCAACGCCACGCGGTAGAGCATCCGGTTGGCGAGCACCCAGTCGAACTGGGGGGGCGGCCGTCGCTGCGACCGAGGCCGTGACGGTGGCCGTGACGGTGGACGTGATCGTGGCCAGGTCGACCGCGACCACCGTGATCGAGAACGTGGCGTCGGCAGAGCTCGGAGCGCGACCGCGAATGCCTCCCGCGCCTGCGGCTGTTCTTCGAGCGTTATGCGGTGATCGCTTCCACTGCTCGATCCCTGCGCCGAATCGCCGCTGTCGCTTTCGATGGCGCTGTCGCTCTTACTTTCGAGATCGCCGATGCTGTGGTCGCTGCTGTCGCTGCTGCCTTGATCGCTGTCGTCGTTGCTGGTGTCCCTGTCGCTATCGTCGCATACCGCGGTTTGGGGCCCATCGTCGGCGGCGTCGGTGGCGGAGGCGGCCGCGGCCGCGGCGGCATCGAGACGCAGCGCATGAGTGAGAATGCGATGCCAGACGTCTTCGGGCAAGGCGGGCACCGGGTCACACGGGAAGCGCCGCGCGTGCGGGTCCGTCGGACAGCGCCGCGCCCACTGGCGGGCCTCAGCGCGCGCGCTCCGCATCGGTCACGCGACAGCAGCCGCGGACCGCCGACCGCGCGCGGAAACAGGAGACGCCTGCTCGAGGCACGGATCACCGACCCCCGGTCGTTGCGGTCGTCAGCCTCGCGGGGACTCCGGGATCGCGCGTCAGGGAGCCGGGGCTGGAGACGTGGGTCGGGGGTGGTCGGGGGTGGTCGGAGTTTGTCAGGGGGCACGTGGACGCCGACGAAGGATCGGCACCCTGCGGCAGATCGGCGCGGCTGGCCACGGCATGGCGGCCACGGCATACGAAGCCGTTCGGGAATTGAAGCGCCGCGGGTCACGCGCTCAGTGGGTCGCTGGACCCGCTCGGCGGGGTCCTCGGACAAGGCGGCCACGGGCGGCGGATGGACCCCGCCTTGCTCGGGCCCTCTGCGCCGTCCAAGCCGCACAGGTCCCCCGCTGCGGCGGCCGCGGCAAGAGCCTCGCCCGCCTCACCTCGCACCGCTTCCGACCTTGCTCCAGTGCTCCCTATCGAGCCATCCCATCGACCCGCTCGGGTCTCTCCGGATTCATACCCGCGGCGGATGGATTCGCCCTGCGATTCGCCATCGCGCGCGTCTCGACAGGGATACGAGCATCATCCAGTGGTTTACCTCACGTGTTCATGCATCGACGAGAAAGAAAGGGACGGGGGTCACGATGCGCGCTGAGACCCTCCGGATTTAGAACCCGGCAATGACGTCCGCATGCAGGCACTTGAGCGCACCGAGCTTGGCGACGTTGAACATGCGCCGGCTAAGGCGGCGCGCGTGCGACGAGGCCGCCGTGGCGCGCTTGCGCAGGCGGTGCCGCTGCGCGGCGACATACGGCACCGGCAGGCCGAGCACGTCCGCGCAGACCGTCGTCGCCGTCGTGTCCGTCGGATGCGGCATGCAGCCCGCGAACGCCGTCTCATCCGAGCTCAGCGGGAGCAGCGCGCCGGCCGGCCCCACGCGCATCAGCGGCGCCACTGCCGTCCGTCCCGTGGCCGGCAAATAGAACGCATCGGCTTCTGCTGCTGATGCTGCAGCGGCGGCGGCGGCGGCGCGAATCGACCGCGCAATGCCGTCCGGAAGCGTGAACGCCGTCGTCGATACCGTCGTCGATACCGTCGTCGGCGCCGGCACGGCATGCGCGTCGGGCGCGAGCGCGACGGCACCCGCCGCAGGCGCCGCGGGAGCCGCCGGCCGGCCGGCCGTCGCGCGGCGCAGGATGGGCACCCACCGGCGCTGGCGGCGGGACCAGACGGCGGTCTGCTCGGTCTGTCCCGGCGGGCGCACCGAGACAAAGAGCTGCGCGAGGCGCGTCACGCAGAGCTCGGTGGCCGGGTCAGCGGTCGCGTAGCAACCGTAGCGCAGAGGCGTGCCGTCGGGTGCCAGGTCCGGGAGCCCCCGGCCGCGGTAGGGCCGCACGGGCGGCGGCGGCGTGTGGCTGAGCGCGGCGAACACGGCGTCGAGGTCGACGCCGTGAGGCGTGCGGCGCGCGACGCCGTCGAACCACGCACCGACCGTGAACACGGGGCGCGCGGCGCGGGCGCCGGGCACGGCCGGCACGGGCGCCTCGGAGGCCGCGACGGCGGCGGCCTGCTGCGGCACAAGCATCGACCAGTCGATGACGGGGTGCTGCAGCACGACGGCCGCGGCGTGGGCGGCGGCCTGGCCGACCATGGCGACGACGGCCGGGGTACCGGGCTGATGCGCGACGGCGGGGCTGCTGGCCGCCGCTGCGGATGCCGCTGCCGCACGTGGCGGCGGCTCGAAGGAGCCTGCAGGTGGGACTGGTGGGGGCCGCGAGGGCGGCGGCGGGACGGCCGACGACGGGCGCGGGGGCGGGAAGGCCGGCGGGGGCCGTGCGAGCGCGATCGTCGGCCGGCGCTGGCGGTGGGTCAGTGACGCGAGGACCGTGGCGGCGGCCGTCGCTGAGCTCATCCTGGCCGAGGAGACGGCCGGGGTGAAGGCGGCCGCGACCGTCGACACGGGCGCCCCCATGAGGTCCGTGGTCGTGGCGGCGGCGCGGGGCCGCGCGCTTCCTGGCGGAATGACGGCGGCCAGCGCGGCAAAGAGCGGCGAGCAGGCAAGCAGCAGGACGAGCAGCGTCTGCAGCATCCCGCTGAGACGGAGGCCACCGCCACGGCTGCCGCCGGCGCCAGCGGCAGCGCCGGCGGCAGGCCGTGGCCTTGGCCGCGCGGGTCGTGGCCGTGCCTGCCGGGGCAGCGCCGGCCGGGGCGGGGTGCGGCGGGGCATCGCGAGCCGGGCGGCCGGTCCCGGCACGCTGCGAACCCGTCCCGCACCGCCGGTCGGTGAAGCGCGTCGAGACGCCGTAGTCGGCGCAGGGCACAGCGGGGACAGGCAGGCAGGTCCTATGAAGCGGGTCCGACCATCAAGCGGGCGCAAGCGGTTGATGTAGTGTGTCGGGGGCGGGCGCCGGAGACGGTGGTCAGCGGGTGTCGGCCAGGAGCAACCGCGGGACGCACCGGAGCAGCTTGACGCAGCGGGCTAGGATCGGTGGATCTCGATGACGGTCCGCCCCAGGCGGCGTCGGCGTCGGCGTCGGCGTCGGGGTATGGGTATGGGCAGTGTCGGCGTTCTAATGGCGGTGTCGAAGCACCGGGAGGGCGGCGGCGTGCGCGGTCAACCAATCGAACACGAACAGCGGTACGCGCGATGTACTTTCATACTTCATCGGTCTGCCTCTCGCCGCCTTGCGTCGTGCGTCGCCGCCGAATCGCTTGAAAGGGCGGCGGTCGGAGATAACCTATATGGCGGGCGGAGGGTCGATGCCGGCGGGCGTGAGCGGCGTCTGCGGCTGAGCGGCAGCGGCCGTCGTTCCGCGTGAGGTCTTACGGTGATTCTGCAGGCCCGTTCCGTCTCATGCCGCCTCCGACTTCAACAGCAGGGTGGGCTGAGACTGATGGCGGATGGACTTCCTCGTTGGCGGCCAGGGGTCCGATGCGCACGCCTCCGTCGGAGACGACGGCGTGGCCCCCAAGCAAAGACGAGAAAGGCCCGTGGACTCGGTGCACACGCGGCGCGGCGCGGCGCGGTGGAGCAGGGTGGAGCAGGGCGGAGCCACGGAGCAGAGCGGAGCGGCGATAAGCGGCGACCAAGCACCACCAAGCGTAGGCGCTGGCAGGCGGTGGCGGCGGCGGCGGCGGCGGTGGCGGTGGCAGCACACTCAGCCGAGGTGCGGTGCGTGCGTGTGCTGGCGTCAGGATCGTCGTCCTCGCTGGCCTCGTCCTCGTCCTCGTCCTCGTCGACGATGATGATGATGATGCTCGGATCAGCAGCAATATATCAGCGAGCCAGCGCTGTGCATAGCGCAAGGCGGCGGATATGTCTTGCCGACGACACCGCACAAGATGGCCTGATGTCGCGGGCTTGCAGGGGGTAAACGGGGGCGGGCACACGCCGGGTGGGGCCCACGGTGCGCCTTCGTAGACCCTCAATCCCGGCGTGTTCTGTGATGCAAGAGGGGCAGGCGGCAGAGAAGGCGCGGAAGGGAGGCCTTGCTCGTCTGAGGACGTCCAGATCCACCGTACGCCGTCAGTCGGCACGAATCGGCCCAGAGAAGGTGGCGGAACAAGGAGACGCTGGGATACAAGACAAGAGCATACACAAGGCGATGGCGTGAGAGTCGGGTGTGTCCTGGCTCTACGTCAGCATGGTCTGAGCGACCAGCAAAAAGGCGGTGATGATTGGCTGCTGGCGCATCACTTCTGAAGTCCGGAGTGACAACAGGATGGGTCGCAACAGCCATGCGATACGCGAGCTGGAATACGGACCGCGTGCTCGATGCGATCTTCAAGGGATATTAGCCGTCCCATCGGCAACACAAGTGAGGCTGGCTAGTGGGCAACTCAACCATCCAAGCACCGTGCCGGATGGAAGGCGAGGGCTGACGCTGGCGAGACGTCTATGCGGTCACTGTGACACAGTCGTGGTCCGTCTCCATCTCGCCGAGGTCTCCAAGCGGATGCTTGACCCCTGATACCGCGACGCCCATTCCGACGGCAACGAAACTCAACGCGTCTCGCCTCGCCTCGCCTCGCTTCATTTGAAACGCCAGCGGCAACCAACATGCGTTTCGGACACTCCAAAATGGCGTCAGATGCGTCAGATGCTCTCGTATGCCACGGCCATGAAAGGGCAAGCGCGGCGGCAGTATTCCGCGCAGCGGCGCGGGGAAACCGTGCGGCACCGGCACGACCGTCAGAGTGCGGAACCCCTCGGCCCAGCAAGGGGCGGAGGCTGTGGTGACGACGGCATTTTCGTTTCATGCGGTTTGAGGACAAAAGCCGCCATCCGTGCTGCTGAACGCATTTTTTGCTTTCATCGGCAGCGCCTCATTTTTGAGCATCGGCCGCGACTCATGGGATCGATGTCCGTCCGTCACCGGGAGCCTCAGTCACTGCAGCGACAGTATCAGTATGACGCCATCAAATTGCTAGCTGTCATCACTCCCCTCACAACGAAAAAAAAAAGATAGCAACGAACATGAAAAAATGACATTACGCCAATACGGGAAGATCCTGACGAGGAATCGCATCCTCGATTTCCGGGTATGCTCCAGAGACCGAGCAACGGTCAACGAGACGGACGGCCTCCTCGACGTTGGTTCACCCGCAAGCCCTATAACCAAGCGGCAACCCCTGGAGCTTCTGAGCTTCCGCCGCACGGTGCGCGCGCCGTTCAAGCATTCGATCCGAATCCCGACCGCCTTGTCGTGTTTCCATGAAAGTAGGTATCCTAACCTGCCATGCTCCCAAAAGGGAGCCATCGGCCCCCGGAGTCGATGATGGACAGTCGCGCGGATCCCAGGGAAATGTGGCGCAGTCATGCACGCCGCATGCACCCGCCGCCGCGGTCGGAGTTTGGGACGCTAACCGCGACGGCGCAGGGAGGCGTGCTAATCGACCGCGACGACGCGTATATAAAGCGGTCCGCGACCGGCGTCTTCAGCACGATCATTCCACCCTTCGAGGCTATCGTTCGCTCCTCTTCCGATAACGTGAGTGTCGCTAGCCGAGAGACAGAGAGGGGCGGGAGCGGGAAAGGAGCTCACTACAACAGGCCTTGCCCACACGATGGGCAGGTGACCTGGGCACCTCCAGCTCTTGGTTGGGTAGGTCCGGCGCCAGCTGCGCGGTCACTCGCTTCGGCGGGTATACCGACGGCTGGCCGTCGGCCACCTGGTTTACGAACCCTTCGCCTTACGAGGCGTCGTCCCGTACCCCTCCAAGCGTTCTATTGGCTGCTAGAGCACACTTTAATCAGGCGGTTTATACGGTGCATCGGATCAACATCGCTGCGGTTTTTGTAGGAGGAAATCGTGGTACTTTATGTGTTATGACGATGTACCACCGGCCCCTGTGACAAACCCTCCCCTCTGTTCTTTCGTCCCTGTCTATTCTTCACTTCCAAGTCCGTTCATCGGTGTCTCTTTACGACCGTCGTGCGGGGTGGCGGCGCTGCGACGGGTGCAATATCCCAATGCCTCGCGTACTGCGTCTGTTGTTGTGCAAAGCACGGGGAACGAAAGGTATACCATACACGAAACGGGCGCCGTATCGTGCTTGGCAAGGCACGAACACCGAGTATGCCCGTACTCCAGACCCCGTGGGAGTCCGAGTGTTCTATGAGTCGACAGTCCCATGCAGCGAGCGATAAGAAAACACCTTCTTGAGCTAGCGTGATGGATGGCGGCATGGAAAACGTCCTCTTCGTCACGATGAGGAACGCAGGTGGCCATCGAAACTCACCCGAGCCCAACCCATGGCGGCCACAGGGGCTTGCGGTCTCCGACGCGACCTGGATTTATACAAGACCTACGGCAAGAACAGACGATCACGTTCAGTCTGACGACGAGGAGGACGAGGAGGACGAGGAACCGGAACGACGCTTGCGACGGCCCGAGCGCTTCGCCGCGCGCGTCTGCCGCACCGCGGCCATCGCCGGCGCGGTCGTCAGCCCGTCGTCGCTCGACGTATACGACGATGCATACGACGACAGCGTCCCCTCCGAGACATGGCCCCCGACCTCGACCTCGACCTCCACCGCGCCGGCGCCCGCGTCTCGGTCTCCGGCGCCTGCGCCCGCGTCCGCCGCGGCCCGGCCCGGCTGCCGCACATCGACGGCGACACGCGTGCTGACGCGCGACCCGACGGGGCTGCCCGCGACCTGGGCGGCCTGCGCGGCGGCCTGTGCAGCGGCCTGTGCGGCTGCGCTCGCCACGCCGGCAAGACCGGGGTGCGGGTGCTGATGCGACGGCGGCGTGGCGCGGCCTGCCATGGCCGCCTCGGCGGCGCCCACAGGGGTGTCGGCGGATGGAGTGCCGGTGAGGGTGGCGGTCGCCGTGGCGGCAGCCGCGGTCGCGGGCGGCGGCGGCGGCGGCCCCAGAATCCAGGGCAGCAGCCGCGCGCCCAGGATGGTGAGCACAAAGGCGAGGTGGGGCAGGAAGTAGACGCTGGCGAACGCGGCATACATTTGGTCCCAGGTTTTGAAGTAGAACGTGGCGGCGCAGTAGTCGATGCTGAGCAGCGTCGCGACCCAGCCGCAGAGCGCGTAGGCGCGCTTGTAGGAGCGGAGGGCGCCGTTGGGTGCGTGGACGTAGGGCCGCAGGTGGCGGCGCAGGGCCTGACCTGAATAAGTGAGCAACGCGCCTGAAAGAAATGTCCCCCAGAACCCCGGGTAGAGCCCATGCCACAGGGCCGAGACGGCGTAGGTCGTGGTCGTCGCCATGCCGGTATGCTTGACGGTCCTGGAGGGCGCATGGGCCGACGCGTGCCGCGACTGCGCCCGGTGGGGCGGGCCGTACCACACGAGCCGGAGATATACGCATTCGCGGAGCCATGACGCGGTCTGGGTGTTCCAGTTGTTGATGAGGCCCTGCGGGCTCGTGGCGAACTCGATGCGGCGGATCTGGATGTTCTGGTGGCGCTTCCACACGGTGGTCGGGCGGCCGTGGGCGTCGGTGCCCGGCGCCGTGTAGAAGCTGATACCGAGGAAGGTGCAGGCGGCTTCGGCGAGACGCCAGGCGCCGTAGTAGCGCATGCGGGCGACGAGGGCGGCGGCGCCCATGTATGCGAGGGCGACGGCGGGGCCGCGTGGCGCATACTGCGTCAGCAGCAGGTCGTAGGCGCAGCGCGGCTCGAGCACCGCGTAGAGCCCCATGTACAGGATCCCCTGGAGACAGAGCGCGGCGGCGATGCGGCCGCGCTTCGGCGGCAGCTGCGCGTAGGGCCCGCGGCTCAGCACGAACGCGCGGTACTGCGTAAACGGCAGCGTGGGGCCCGTGAGGAACGACGCAAAGAACAGCACGTACCCGTAGTATTCGAGCGGCCCCGGCAGCTCGGCAAACGCCTTGGCGACCAGCGGCGGGGCGAGCCCTTCGGCGCGGCTCACGAGCAGCGCGTCGCGCGGGGAGCGTCGCGGCCGCGCGCGGCCGTCCGCGGGGTCGTCCTTGGCGGAGTCGTCCTCGGCGGCGCGCTTCTGGAGGCCGGCCGCATGTTGGATGAGCTGGCCGTCGTAGTAGGACCACGAGAACGCGCTGAGCTTGAGCACCAGGAGCATAAACGAGGCCGAGACGTCCTCGCGCTCGGGATGCAGGATCTGGTACTCGTAGTGGTGGGCGACCAGCCCGCCCATCAGCCCGAGGAAGGTCAGGACAGGCAGCACGCGGGAGGTCCGCAGGGACTGGGCCACGCGCTGCGGGCTGAGCGCGACGGCGGCGTGGAGAACATAGACCGCGGTGGCCCAGCCGACGAGGTGCCAGAGCAGGTCCAGCTGGCGCATGTACGTGAACAAGCCGACGGTGGCGAGGATCGCAAAGAGGTGGCGGGCGTTCGCAGACCGCGGCAGCAGCAGGTAGAGCGGCGTCAGCACCAAGAGATTCGTAAAGAGCACGTTGACCAGCAACAGATTGCTCTCAGGCATGCCCGCGATCAGGTCGGGCGGCACCACGTACCGCAGCATGGCGATGGGCGGTCAGGTCGGTGCGTTGCTCCGAAGATGAAACGAGCGAGGCGGGCCACGCCCCCGATGCAGTCGGTTGACAGTCACGCGAGGGGCAGTACGGCGCGCGCGTTCGGGCAGCTCGGACGATGCGCTCGCGCTGATGCCGGGGTTCCCGCGCGTGGTTGGTCCTGGATGAAGCGCGAATCCCCTTGCGAGGACCGATGTCAGCGAATCACCATCGATGGCGCCTCCGAGAAGACCGCCGCGGACGCGTCGCCGCCGACACGTGCCCCAAGGTCATAGGCCAGCGATGGCATACCCGATGCGTGCCGCGCGCCGCGATAGCCGGCGACGGCCGACACGGCGGTCTCGTGCCGTCGCGCGTCGCGACCGTCGCCAACAGCGTCACGACGTGGGTGGCCGGGCCGATCCGAGGCCCGCCATCCGCGGGGCCGCCCGTCATCTGGCCCTTCGGTGTGGCGTTGACGGCGCCCGCTGTCGGCCCCTCGCCCGCGGACGACCGCGCCGGTTCAGCGGTCCCGACCGACGGTGGCGCTGTCCGGAAACGGGTGCGAAGGCGGCATCGATCGGCACGCGCAGGGTGCAACCGCCGTGCCACCGCCGTCGCATCGCGTCGCATCGCATCGCATCGCGTGGTGCTGACTGATGGTTCCTTGGCTTCGTTTCCCTCTCCAACAAGGGAGGGTCTCCCAGACTAAGGCGCCTGCGTTTGCTTGGCAGCAGACGACGGCACGTCGGCAGGACACGTGGCCCGCAATGGCGGAACTCTTTCGGTCACCCGCACCGAGCAGATGGGGAATGGAGATCCAGCACCAGGATGCGGCTCTTTCCTCGGTTGCCAACCGCTGGATGCGGTATGCAGGTTGGCGTGCTGCCGTCGCCGAGGAAGCCATCGATCGGACTCCCTCGGCTAACGCCGACAGATCCTGCATCCCGCAAGGCGCCTGTCGTCGCTGGTGCTGAACGACCGCCATGGCCCGTGTCATCCATCCGTCAGGGTACCCCGTCCCACCCATGGGCGCGTCGGCCCGCCAGGCCATCCGAGGCATCGAGGTTTGAAGCGCGTTCTGCTTCGATAGGGTCGCTGTCCACGTCCCATGCCGGCCTGGCAGCCCTCGCCAAAGAAAGGGAAAGGCCGCCGCGCTAATCGTGCCCGGCATCGGGGTCCGCCGCCGGCGCACCGCTATCCTGGTCGCAAGCGCGTGAGGGGTGGCCGCCTCCTGGGCCCGCACGGCGGCGGGCGGGGGCCTCGTTGTCGGGGGGGCGTCCGAGCCGTCCGAACCGTGATGCGCGGCGCGAGCGCCGTCGCCGTCAGTCGACGCCGGACGGCATCCGGCATCCAGCATCCAGCATCCAGCATCCGGCATCCGGCATCTGGCATCCGGCATCCTGCCTACGGCCTGCTGCATACCGCGGCGGGCAAGGACGCGCCGACGCAGTATCAGGCCTCGGAGCACGGCGGGAGACCTGACCGCGGGTCGCGTCTGCGGCCGACCGGCGCCGAGGGTCCTCGGGCCGTGGCGCCCGCATCGTCCGACTCAGCCGTCGCGGCGACGGGGCGCCTGCCTTGCACGCGTCGCGACTCGCCGTGCGGCAGCCGATCCGCGGCCTCGCGCGCCGCGCCGCGCCGCGCCGCGTCGCCGTCTCCGACCTCCGCTTCCTCGCAGCCGTCCAACGCCGCGGCGGCCCGTATCCTCACGGTCGGATCGCAGCGACGCGGTCGAAGCGCGTTGGTTGCGTTTCCGTCGGCAGCGGCCAGAGCGGCACGGACGCACGCGTCAAGCCGATGCCGCCGCCGATGCCGCCGCGACTCCTCCCCACCTTGCGGCTCGATCCCCCGACGCGTCGTTTCGCGTGACCGCGCATTCATGCGCCGCGCATCGCATCGCCGTCCAGGGCCCGAGTCGCCGTCGCGGGTCCGACGCGCCGTTTCCGGTGGTGGTGGTGCATGCGGCACGCGCCGTTTTCGATTCGCTCTCGTGGACATCCGCCATCCTCGGCAGGCGGCGTGCGAGCACAATGGCGACCAGCATCCTGCCGACCGGCATCGGACGCCCGGCCCGCGTCGGAGGAACACCGTGAGCCCGGCCAGTGGCGCCGAGGAGCAAGCAACGCGCGATCCCAGCGTCGCCCGTCCCGAGTGTGCTGCACGTGTGGGGAACGGGCGCGCCGGATCGGTCGGATCATGAATGCCGCCGCCGCGTGACTCGTTCCGTTCATCCACGCAGAGAGGGTGCGGGCGGGAAGGGCAAGCATGACATCGACGCGTCGCTCCAGACGCATTCGCGGTCCTCGGCCCTCGTGACGATACCCCCTTGATACCCCATCGTGCCGCTTTTTTTTTTTCGACGACTGCCCGACATCCTGGTCGGGAGTCTACGTCGCACGTGGCTCTGCTCCTGCTCCTCGATACCCTGCTGATTTGGCCGCGCGCAGCACACGGGTCGTTCGCTTGGCCGACATCGCACGCGTGGCAGGCGACCCGTGGTTCTGGGTCTCGCGGAGGCCTTTCTCGTTCGCCGTCGCCTTCGCGCAGAGGAGCGGGAGCGCAACCCATCCCCACGCTTCATCGCGGCGATCGCGACAGGATCTGCTTGGCTTCTCGCTCGTCGACCTCGGCGGAGCGGTTAGGCTGTGACGATGTCGGGCAAGCGTGAACGCGAGGCGTATGTCGAGCCAGCGCTCGATCCGGCGGCGCAGACCGCGCTCGTGAACCGCGAGCATGCGCGGCAGGTCTACCCGCGCCCTCTGCGGCCGGGCATCCACCAGGCCGGCCGCGTCCTGCGCCTCGTCGCCAACTTTTACCCGCTCCAGTTTCCGGACCGCGATATCCACCACTACCGTAAGTTGCCGCCTGATGGGGCCCGATGAGGCCCGGTGGGGGGGCATGCGGGCGGTCAACGGCTCGTGGGCCATGGGGCAATGGAGAGCCTCGACTCACCTCCACAACTCCTTTTTTTTTGCTCGGCATGCCGATGGCATGATCCTGTCACCTTGGATGGCAATCGCATTTGGCATTGGCATTCGTATTCGCGTATTCGCAATGGCGTTCATAGATGTCATCATGGAGCCCGAGGATAAGGAGATGCCCGATACGGCCAAGAAAGTCTATGCGCGGGACGTGATCGACAAGTGGCGCAAGCTGCACGAACGCGAGCGGACCGTGCAGAACACGGTCTACGACGGCATGGCCAACATCTTCTCGCCCACGGTGCTGCCCGACCGGTGCCTCGTGCCGTGCGACATCGAGGTCACTTCCGAGCGCGGGTTCCCCAAGAAGTTCGGGCTGCAGATCGAGCGCGTCGCCGAGGTCTCCATGAAGGAGCTGCACCGCTTCATCAACCGCGAGATCAACGTCGTGCCCCAGATCGCGCTCACCGTCATCCAGGTGCTGGTGCGCCACTTCCCGGCACTCAACTTCCTCGTCTCGGGCGGCGGCGGCGGGTCCTTCTTCTCGCCCAAGTCGAGCAAGCCGCTGCCCGACGGGCTCGTCGTGCACGACGGGTGGTACCAGTCGGTCCGCCCGACGTACCGCAGCCTGCTGCTCAACATGGACGTGTCCTCGACGACCTTTTACCCGACAGGCTCGCTCATCGACGTGGTCTGTGCCTTCTTTGGCGCGCGCAACATCACCGACATCCGCCCCGATTGGCTGCGCCGCGACCGCAACCGCCTGGTGCTGTACCTGAAGGGCCTCAAGACAAAGCTGACATACGAAAATCACACGAAGCGCTCGGACTACAAGATCGCGGCGCTCACAAAGGAGGGTGCGCGCGAGACGGTGCAGGAGATCGACGGCAAGATGATCTCGATCGCCGACTACTATCTCACGCGCCACAGCATTCGCCTCGAGTTCCCGACGCTGCCGTGCGCCGTGATGGACAAGAAGGGCCGCGTCATCATCCCCATGGAGCTGCTGACCGTCAAGCCGGGCCAGCGCCACACGGGCAAGCTGAACGACAA